>PVKE010018844.1:0-29101 GCA_004027555.1 Craseonycteris thonglongyai
GGTATGACAATGAATTTGGCTACAGCAACAGGGTGGTGGACCTCATGGTCCACATGGCCTCCAAGGAGTAAGCTGCCCCTGGACCACCAGCCCCAGTGAGAGGAGGAGCGGCCCTCAGCTACTGGGAGTCCTTTCCCTGAATTGATCCCCCAACACACTGAGAACCTCCTGACACCCCAGACCCCCTGAGGAAGGGGAGGGGCTGGCGGGGAGCCCTACCTTGTCACCTTTGTCATCAATAAAGTTCACTGTACCCAGAAAAAAAAAAAAAAAATTTTTCCTGATTCACATTGGACATTATTACAAAAGCAGCATGAGTATGATTAAACATACTTATAAGCTTTACATAAAGCCAACGTAACAAATGAAAAAAGGATTGTTAGAAAAAACAATATCATTATGAGGTATTTTATAAGGTATTTTAGATTCAGTGACAGTGGTGATTGAGTTCTTTTTCCTAAAGAATTAAATGTTCTTTTTAATTGTCTTGTACGTTTTTACATTTACTTCCATTAAAGAGTATAAATATACAGGATTGTCAAGTCTTAATACATTATTTGCAAATTATAGCTGTTATTTTAAACAAAAATTAAGTATTTCCATGTATTTTACATGACAGATTTATAATTGTTCACTGAGAATAATTATATAGGCTCTTTATAAAAATTATCTATGTGTGACTCATCATCATGTTATTATAGTGTTCATGTTAAAGAACACCAGGAAACTTTAGCTTTTTGTTTCTGATGCCATAGGATATTATATTATGAATTAAAATGAGACAGATTTAGTTTTCTAAAATCTGAGTAAATACTCTCAGCTTTAGTCTAGCTTAAGTGTTATTTTTTAACTCTCAAAAAGCTATGTGAACTCAGGAAATTGTAAAGGATAAAGCATCTTTATTGTCCTATCCAATGTCATTTAGTGTAATTATTCCTGACATTTTTGGCATCATATTTAAAAATACTTAATATTTCTTAAGAGATCCTCTTCTCTAGAGGAAAATGATGCCAACAAGTCATTTCTCTTTCATCACTTAATTTTTCCCATAGATATTTTTAGAACATCTTTTCCCAGAAACAATGCATAATTGATATCACCATCTGAACAGTGTATTCTGTCCAAAAAAAGTTACTCAATTCAGAATTGTAATTGTTGGCATTTCTTTGATATTTAAACAATATTTTAATTAGTAGTACTTGTTGGTGACGTGTCATATGTGATACTATTTCATCAACCTTTATATGTACTTTAGATTAATTTTTATTTTCTCAGAATCATTATTATTATATTTAAAGATTTATTTTTATTGTTTTTGACACACAGAGAGAGATACAGAGACTGAGACAGAGACAGAGAGAAGAGGGAGGGCCTAGAACAGTCTTCATAGTTGCACATCATTGGTTTTTCCACATGGTTTCATTCCACAGTTGGGTGAGAGGCTGCACAGGGCAGGAATTGGGCCAGGGTCTCACCCCGAAGAGAACCAAACTGGGGGCACTCCCCAGTACAGCATATGGGTCCACACGGTCCAGGGCCTGGATTCGATCTGAGCACTTAACCCACGGAGCTATCTCGGCTTCCCCTATTATTATGTTTAATGCTTCAGGGTTTCTATAATTTTTGGAATAATCGATTTATTTTTAAATATTCATTTTTATTGTTTTTTGACAGAGAGAGACAGAGACAGAGAGAAAGGGGAGGGCCCAGATCAGTCTCCATAGTTGACAGCCTTTATTTTCCATATACCGGTAGTTTCACTCCAAAGGTGGGTGCAGGGCTGTGCAGGGTGGGAACTGGGCCGGGAGCCTCCCACATAGGCCACAGCAAGAACTGAACTGGGGGCCCACTCCAGTTCAGCATATGGGTCCACATGGGCTGAAACTGGGATTCGGTCCTCAGGTTCCAGGGCTGCAAAGAGAGCGCTTAAGCTGCTGAGCCATCCCACCTTCCCCAATAATAGAATTTTTAAACAAAGGGAAGTGATATATATTTATTCCAAGAACATAAATACTTTCCATTGAGCATCTCTTGAAAAAGCTTTGAGAATCCTTTTGAGAATTTATGCAAAGTGTAAGAGTCCACAAAGGTGTAGTTCTGTGCACAAAGATGGCCTTCAATATAAAGACACAGCCATATGGCTTTCATTGTGGAAACAAGCAGAGTAGGCCTCTATGAAGAAATTGGAGAAGTGTGGCTACTGCTCTTCTGCTACTCACATATGGTCTGAAAGGTCTGTCAAAAACAAAATAACCTCTTAATGACATCTTGAAACTCTTGATTCGAAAGTTAGAAAAAGCAACACCGATAGACCATACTATAGTCAATAGCACTTACTGTAATTTACACCCTGACTACCACAGCATTCTATGACAATGAAAGAAGAATGTCAGAAGAAACTGAAGGTGAAATGCAAAATAAACAATCATGAGCATTCACATCATAGGAGATTTTACATCAAGATTAGCTATCATTTACAGTCACTATGAGGGAACTTAACTCTTTAGTTTGACATACAAGTATGAATGGAATCAAGTGACATGTTATTTCTTTTGTCAATTATTTGTGAAAAGCAATATGTTTTATTAATTATTTGGGAGACTTGATTATTTTATTCTTATCAAGCAAAAAGTGGTGGAGATGTGTCTTTACTTTGAAATTAAATATGACACATGCTGTTCATTAATATTTTCTAGATTCACCTATTATGGCAGGTAATGGAAAGTTGATACTATTAATATTTAAGATTTAAATCAGAAGCCAAATATCAAAGAAAATTAATTATGAGTTAAGTCAGAACTGGAAGACGTCTTGGTGCCTAAATATAGAGCAATGTGTACTTCAATTACAATTACAACAGATAAAGCAGATTAAAGTCTATGACTTCAAACTGACACTAAAAATGTATTTAAACTGACACTAATAACTGACATCTAAAAATGTTCACACGCGGAGGATACTATTATAGAAAACCAATCACAAAAAAAAAATAGCATATCCTCTTTTGCCTTTATAAAACATATTGAGGTAATAGTTAAGAAATAGTATTTTGAAAAAAATGTACTCTCATTAAATTAAAGAAAAACAATAAAAATTTCACCAATTTTAATCAATAACAAAATAAAGTACAACAGATATAACATAAAATGTGGAACTTTATAATGGATAGATCAAATTAAGCAACTGAACCCACTTAATTTTAACATCACAATAAAAGAGACAATTCAGAATTTATGTAACCAATGCGATACCACAGAAGAAAGATTTATGCATACAAACAAAAACCAAGAACTCTGAATCAGAACAACAATTCCCAAATTTAAAGAAAATATAAGGCGTTGAGGGTACAATTACCAAAACTCAAAATGCCAGAAATTCTGCAGGACAAATGATTCAGTTGCTTTTTTGTTTGCTTGTTTGCAAGATGAAAGGAAGGTATACATTAAATGGAAAAGAAAAAAAACCAAGTAAAATGTGTAGATTTCTTTTAAAGAAACAAGCTAATTGTGGAAATCAGGAAACAACTGGGGATAATTTAGCACTGGTTAGGTTGTTTGATATTTGATGCTATTAAGAATCAATTGCTAATATTTTTTATTTTAACATGCTTAGTCTTTAAGTCAGCAGTTCCTAAACTTTTTTGTACCAGGGACTGGTTTTATAGAAGACAATTTTTCCATAGACTGGGGATGGGAAGTGGTTTCGGGATGATTCAAGTGCATTACATTTATTGTGCACTTTATTTCTATTGTTATTACATTGTAATATATAATGAAATAATTACCGTATACAACTCATCATCATAAAAAATCAGTTGGAGCCCTGAGTTGATCTTTTAGATATTTCCAGAAGATATGATGTCTAGAATATGTTTGAAAATAATATATTTGGGTAGATAAAGATAAAACAAAGTTTGCCATGAGCTGATAATGGTTAAATTGAGGTTGAGGACAGGTACATTTGGGATTTTTTGTACTATTCATTCTATTTCTGCACTAGTTAAATAGTGTTTCACAATAAAAAAAAAAATCAAGAATCAAAAACTACAGGCAACCATAACAGGAAACTTAATAGCATTTTTTCCCTAGCATTATTACTGAACCATTCTTAAATATTAAGAGATATAAACCATGGGAATCCCATGTGGGTGTGTCAGGTAGAGGGAGAGGCCTATAAATAGTTCATGTGAACCAGAAAATGTTACTATCTCCTATTTATTTTGTAATAAATAAAATTCTGCGTTCCTTTAAGTTTTTATCCTTTAAAAGTAATTTTATTCCCCATAGTTGGCATCTATCTATCTATATATATATATAGATCATTACACAGCATGCTACCTCAAGGCTGTGGGTTTATTCATGTTCAGTGTATACATATTAGCACTTGAATTATCAGATGTTTGATTTTGAGAAATGCATTTAGTTTCCCATTTTCTGATGTGCAAAATTAGGGTTCTCTAACTTTATGATTATTCTATCTATGCTATATTTCACTATTTCCCTTCCTCTAAGGGGTGGTGGTTTTCAACCTGGGTTTCTTAATGTCTAGTTTTCCCAATATATTTGAAAAACCTTACCCTTGAATACCAGAAATAATCCAAATTATTTATTTTTCAATAATTTTATTTTTTTTAATATATTATTTATTTATTTATTTATTTATTTTTGACAGAGAGAGAGAGAGAGAGAGAGAGAGAGAGAGAGAGAGAGAGAGAGAGAGATACAGAGACAGAGAGAGAACTGAACCAGGGGAGCTCCCAGTTCAGCATATGGTTCCGCACGGGCCGGGGCCGGGACTCGATCCCTGGTCCCCCGCGCTGCAAAGTGAGCGCTCAACCCACTGAGCCATCCCGGCTTCCCCTTATTTTTCAATAATTTTAATTTGTTATGTAATATTTTTAAAACATAGTTCTATGGAGAAGAAAATATCCTTGGTGCTAAAAATGTATAGGATAAATACATACAATAAGGTGAATACTTAAATATGCAAATATTGTTACATTACACGTAATCATGGTGTCATAACATTGCCAGCATTTGTCAAGAACATTATCATGAATACAAAACTGAAAGAGCTGACTGAGATAGAGTTAATTTTTATTTAGACAACCTCAACCTTCAAGTAGTGTATTTCAATCTGTTATGAGGTCTGACAATTAGTTGTTCTTGCTGCTAAGAATCTGTAGCTCTCTCATTTGTTCTGATTCTCAAGAAGAGGGACAAAACCCAGAAGTACTGCTCAGTGAATTTGTTCCTTGTTTCAACTTACAGATAAGGTAGTCAATGATCTCACATTAGATCTTCCTTGTGAGGTTTGGGGGCTGGTACTCTTGTCTTGCTATAAATAAGAGAAAGAAAGATAGATGATTGATAGATAGATAGATAGATAGATAGACCAGAAATTTACTGTTAAACTTAAGTGTTCACTGATTAGAAATTAGGTGAGGATGAAAAGGGAAGAAAACTACATAGTATCTTAAATTTTTTAGTGATTTTTCTCTTTCCTGGGTAATTCACATATTGATAGTGATTGGAAGTTGGCATTGCAAAGTAATAATTAATAGTAATTTGCTTGTGGTAATGCAGCAATTTAAAAGATATTTCTAAATAAATAAAAAATAGAGCATTAATAATAGTTCTAAAAGGATGGAGAGATCAGAGTCAAACAAAAAATAAACTGTTATTATAGTTATTAGGGCCAATTACCAAAGGAGATTATGAAGTATGAATATTTTTTCTCTATATTTAAAACAGATTTATGAGATGGCTTAATCTCCAAATGCAACGTGTCTCATACTGAGAAAGAGGGTAGTCCATTGTACCTCACATTAGTTATAGTTTTAAAACTTCATGTTAAGAATTACTTGAGAAGCTGTTAAAAAAGCCAATTCTCAGTCCTCCATATGCACCTTAAATGTATAATTCCATAACTGGGGGGTGGGGGGCTATTTTTGTTGATCTGTGCAATCAAATTTTAGAAAGACTTTTATATTTCCTAGAACAGGGTTTCTCAACCTCAGCACTAACATAGATAATTGTTTGTTGTTGGAAACTTGCCTCCACCCATGAATTGCTGCTAGCAAGCGCTCACCCCATCCCACTCCCATCAATTGTATCAGCTAAAAAATCTCTCCACAATGTCCCCTGGGGTGGAACTGCTGTTAATTTGAATATCAGTAAGTATCAGAAGCTTTAAGAAAGAATGTGTTATTATAGAATAACAAAATAAGGAATATAGAGAGTCTGAATGAAAACATAATAAAACCAAATTCTCGGAAGATAAAGTGAAAAATTTAACAGTCAGAAGAGATGAATGGATTGGGGAAGAAAACTAGCTCCACAATAGACAAGTGATAAGTACAAAACTTTTTACACAGTAAATTGCATAGACGTGAAGAGTTGTCTGTAATCCTGCAGAATAGCAGTGAGCCCAGAAGAATCAAACAGGTTCAAAAATAAAAAACTACTTTGGTTGTCTCAAGCTTGATTCCTTCTGGGTTCTCCCTTGTCTCTGCTCCCCATGTTCATTTTGATTAAACTCGAGTGGTCACACCACCCACAAAAAGACCACTCAACAGGTATTTTACATTCTCTCTCCCTCTGCCTCTCTCCCTGCCTCCTCCACCCAATTGGTGGTGGGTACTGGTGGTGGGTAGTGGTGGGGTGGGGGGAACGACTCTCCTATGATTAAAACTATAGGATATAAAATTAACAAGTGAAAGTGGTTGGCCCTCTCATTTCTTACTGTGTGAAAAAAGTCACTCTCTAGTCAAAGAGAATCAAGCCCACAAGAATATAAAAGTAACCAATATGGGATTTAGAGAGGAAATATGGTATATTACTAATGTACTGGCACCAATTGATTCTGAGACTAAGCTACTTATCCTAAAGTGTTGGTCTTTAAGACTCCCTTATATTCTACAATCCAAATTATTCCATTTTGCACAAGCTATCCTAATATTCAAGGATATACCAAGAGGCAATGAAACACAGCACTTCTAAAGACAAACAGCAAATATTATACAATATTTATGTTTAACAGTTCTATATCTTATAGAAAAACAAGGGAGTCAGCATAAAATACAATTTGTTACTCATACAGAGAGAAAATAATGAATTTTGATACTTAGAGACTCATTGTTTAGTGATACAAAAGCATAGGTATGAAAATAACATCTTGAATACACAAATAAAGAATACTGGTGTATTTGTGGTCCATTCATTCCTTCTTTCAATTTATAACTAATGTGAGAAATGATGACATAAGGGGATTGAATATTAATTACAGTAATATACTAGAATGATAGGTCATTGGAAAAATATACATCTATAAGTCTTGTATGAATGTATCTATTCTGTTAAAGCATGTTTTAACTATGATAAAAAATATATGCAAAGTTATTTACTAATAGTGTGACATCGGATCAGATTCAAGTCTCTAACAGTATGTTAGAAGGCTCTTCTTTAGAACTTGACCATTTTAGTACTTATCAGTGATTTGATAAACATATAAGAGGTTCGTTAATCACATTTTCTAGAGACATGAAGTTGAAGAGATAGTGATGACAAAAGTACCCTAAGAAGGTAGAAGGATTAATGTACAAGTCTTGAGTTCATTCTGCCTTTGGGTCAGGGAGCCAGCCACAGAAGTACTCATAGTAAATCTTAGTTCTATACATTAGAACATGTATCAACAAGATTCCAGGGTTTAATTGAGTCAAAACAATGTACTTCAATAGCAAAATGGGAACACCAAAATGTTAATGCAATTTTAGTTATACTGATCAACATATAAAGGAGGTAAAAATTTTTTATATGCTGCATTAATAAGATCACATTATAACTAGTTCTAATTCAAATAAAATAATCTATAAGCTAGAACCCATCTAGAAAATGACAAACAAAATCACAAACTGGTTTGAATCCATTTTGTATAAGAAATTGTTGGCAGATTGCACTAGAAAATAGAATTCTGAGACTTTCAAGCTTCTAGTTTATGAAGTGATTTTCCACTTTTATAGATTTCACAGAGGTATATGAACAAAACTTAAGTACATAGTAAGAAGAGTAAAGAGAAATCAGTATTAATTCAAGTATAATGTAACTTCTTCTCCACCTCCATTTTTTACTATGGAGGGAGCTCTTTATACTAGCAAAATCTTATCTAGAAACATAAACAAGAAAAAAATGAAAAATTTTGTGAAAGGGAAAAGTAAAAGAATCGTCTCATTCATCCACTTCAATAGAGCATTGTATAAAATAACTCATAAATTTAACTGTATACTATTTTTTTCTTCCATTTAATATTAGGAATTCAGTATCTAAATAGTAAAAATATGTATGGACAGAGTATGTGTGTGTGTGCATGTGTGCACACACACATACATATATACACCTATACATTATTAACAGTGTGTGAAATATATATAAGCATAATATATAGATTATATTATATATATATATATATATTATTACCTTTATTGGTGGAGTCTCCACAATACTGTACAACCTGGTTCATATGAGAGACCACTGATTTATACCTATAGCATTGGTATACTGTAATTGGTATCACACCTGATACACTGTCAAAATGATGCTGGTTTAGGTGACAAAATAAATGGTCATTTTATGATGAAAAGCTATTCATCTCATACTAATATCTTCTCAGTTGACATTTATTATGTTTCAGGGTACATGCAATCATCATATGAAACTTCATGTATCTGCATTCACTAATGCCTTGTAGGATAAATAATAATAAAATAATCATGAAAGTTATTAACATAATACATCTGTATGTAACAAATCTTATATTTATAAAATTTAAAAGTTAGCTAAAGGATAAAATGCCTCAGTTCTGGTTTTATTTTTTATACATAAAATAATATTTTCATTATTATATATTTTATTTATAAGGGTAACAGAATATGTACTATTGATTAACCAACTTTTTTTTTTTGACAGAGAGAGAGAGAGAGAGAGAGAGAGAGAGAGAGAGAGAGAGAGAGAGATACAGAGACAGAGAGAAGGGGGAGGGCCAAGAATAGTCTCCATAGTTGTACGTCATTGGTTTTTCCACATAGTTTCATTCCACAGGTGGGCACAGGGCTGCACAGGGCAGGAACTGGGCCAGGGTCTCACCCCAGTGAGAACAGAACGGGGGGCACTCCCCAGTTCAGCATATGGGTCCATACAGGCCCTGGCCGGGATTCGATCCTCAGTCCCTGGGGCTGCAAAGTGAGCGCTTAACCCACTGAGCCATCCCGGCTTCCCTAACCAACTATTTTTTAGAAACAAACAGCATAAATGCACATTCCATCCTATTTATTACTCAAAAATTTAACTTTGTATGCAGACATTCAGATTTAGCTGTTTCTTTACTAAAAACTATAATGCATCAGTATACAAATGTATCACACATTTTCATTGTCAATTTCTTTAGTATGTTTTTTAAAATAATAATTATGTAATTTTAAAATTAAAGTTCTCCCTTACATACATCAGTAGGATTCATCCATGCCTTCAGGAGGCTTATAAATACAAATGAGGTAAGGAAGAGGTGTCAGATATACAACTAGATTTTCATAGAATTTCAGATATGAAAGAATAAATGTATGATCTCCCACAAGAAAAAGACATGAGAAAGTATGGTAAATATAAGAATGGATTACTTAGGTGAATAAGGAGTGATATTTCAGACATAGTAAATAAACACATGTGCAAAGTCACTGAGGCATGAAACAATGGTATGTTCAAGAAACAAAATTTAATTTCATATTGGTGTTCCTGGGGGGTATGCTCATCATATCTGCCTCATTTTCAGGAAGTAAACTGATATTTGTGGATGTGTGAAGGTGGTACCAGATGATGAAGAGAAATAAGGGTCATTTTAAGGATCTTACTAAGTTGGGTGAGAGGACCACTTAAGAGGGATATAGGTATGCCGAATCAAGTTGTTGTTTTGTTTTTCTTTTCCCCCGTTGAGGCATTTTATTTGCATGTATGTATTACATCCTTAGAAAAAGAATCCCAAGATTTTCCCTCCTGTGTGTTTTCATCTTGCTTCTTCATGGTTCATGATGCCCCCTGAGGTTGTCAGTACAATGAAACCAAACTGGCGGGACCGGAGCAGGTTGTTCTGCCATTTTTCTAGATCTTTGAGCTGCACATCAAATTTGGGGCTGATTACTCCACACTTATTTAACCTGCCCATGAGGTTCACAACAATTTTCCCAGGTCTGTGATCATCAATGATTTCAAACTCGCCAATGTAACCATGCTTCATCATCACAGTGAGAAACCGGACGATGACTTTGGAGCATGGCCAAATGAGATCCTGGCATTTGCCTCTCCTCTCAGCATTGGTGATGCTCTTGAGGGCATCGGCCAGGACATTCATGCGCACCATTAAGGCGGCACGGAAAGATAGCAAAAAGAGGACGGGCCGAATCAAGTTTTAAATCTAGCTAACTACCTTTTGTGTTTTGATCAAGAAACAGAAAAGCGAGTTTGAAGCTAATATTATGGTAGTTTGCTTTATGGCTTTATATATAGATTGAAAGGAGATAGAATGATGAGATAAAGTAGACAAGATTTAGTTGAGTAATATTCAGCAATAAAGAAAAAAATACAGGGGAAGCCGGGATGGCTCATTGGGTTAAGCGCTCATTTTGCAGCGCCGGGGACCGAGGATCGAATCCCGGCCCCGGCCCGTGCGGAATCATATGCTGAACTGGGAGCTCTCCCAGTTCAGCTCTCTCTCTGTCTCTGTCTCTGTATCTCTCTCTCTCTCTCTGTCAAAATAAATAAAAAAATATACATATTTTTAAAAAATAAATAAATAAAATATTAAAAAAAAGAAAAAAAAATACAGCCATTTATGATAACATGGATGGACATCAAAACCATCATATTAAGTGAAATAAGTAAGATTAAAAAAATCAAGAAACATATGACTTCACTTATAGGAGGATCATAAAATTGAAAGTAAGAAAGAAACAAAGACTCATGAAACCAGTCAATAGTTTAGTGGTTACCTGAGGGTAAGGAGGTAATGGGTGGAGGAGAAGGGAGGGGGCATAAAACATATGGTGATGGAAAGAGAACTGACTCTGGTGGTGAGCATACAACACAATACATAGACGATGTAATGTTGAATTGTACATCTGGAACCTATGTAATTTTTACCAACCAATGTCACTCCAATAAATTTAACAGTAAAAAAAACACAACAACATGTGAAAAAAAAATGATTTAGTTGTTGCTTGGATTTAAAAGGTTAAAAAATGAGAAATTTTTAATCTTAAACAAGATTCTAGGTTTCCAGTTTACTCATATTGAAGGCAATTATTACTTAGATGGCAGATTTGACTCTTGGAACTCAGTGAAATAGGCATCAGCCATAAATGAAAAGGGCATAACTAAATTTAACTGTAGATCCTTGGTAAATGGTTCTTTATATGGGTGCTGGGGCTTGAGTTGACATTGGGGGTGGAAGATTATAAAGTGTATTTAAATCTGCATCAATGCAAGTGAAAGAAAGCACTCATAGAGGTGAAGGGAAGAGAGTCAAGGTTAGAAACCTATAGAAAAAAATGCATTTTAAGAGTTAGATAATTTAATAAGGTATCAACAGACAAGTGTATTGGAATAGAATCAGTATACAGATTTTGCACACATCTCATTTGTATTTAACAAAAACACACAATAACAAATAAAGCAAGTAATTTTACTCACATCTTAGAGAAAATAAGCCTTAGAGAAATTAAATTATTTAAAGGTATGTGTTGAAGATAACATAGTGAAGGACTTAAATGCAATATAGTACATCTTGCCAGCAATATAATTTCTTACTATTTTATTTATTAAACAACTTCTCCACTACTCTATGCTACAATATTACAAATATGTTAATGTTATATTGATACATAAGTTTACTTTTGATAAAGGAAGTCAGTTAATCTTTTCAGGAAAATTCCATTTGCTGCCCATGGCATAATTAAAATATTCTAAAAACTATTATATTCATCCATGATGTCCAGTGGTAAATTTCTATTTAAACATTAAAAGTATGTCTCCCTGTTTGAGGCTACTACATATAATTTCAAAACTCCCAAACTACCATCCATCATCATGCACTATAAAATGAAAGGTGAGCCATTCTACTGTGAGAATAACTATATAACACCACTTCAAAGCCCTATGCCAGAGTTAAGCTATAGCAATTTCTACACCCTCTTGTCAGCACTGTACTCTATAAATCAGATTTTTATCATTTTAGAAAACATCAAGCTATAATTTACACTACCTTCAAAATTCACAGGTGAAAAATCACATTTTTTCCAATTCTTATTTCATTTGCAATTACAGATTGTGTATGAATGACTCTCATATTTTCTTGTTTCATGATGGTCTTTTTTTCTAATACTGAAGATATTAATGTTTTCTATAATATCTTAGATTGTCTTTATAAGTATTTTATTTTCTTAAAAATTTTCTGATGTAGTCAAATGGAGAATACTCTGGTGGAGAAACATTCAAAATGTGGAGATTTTTTTTTCCAAACTATACATATATCCAAGTAAAAAAAAAATGCATTTTTGTACATTGTTTTTGTTATATTAATATAAAAATAGATTATAAGGGTACTTGTTTTGTCTATTATATATGATATTAGTGAATATTAGAGAGCATAGCATTAAACTATGAATAAATACTAATAAGTAAGCAGAGTATTATATAATAAGACCTAAGACCATTAAAAAAAATTCCTACAGAAAAGAACTATGATGCCTGATTAACAATTCTTGGCTAAAATAAAATAATCTGCTGACGTTTGACACTTAATGCTACACAACAGCACATTCATCATTTCTAAATCACACAAATGAAATATATATGTAAATATTTATGTGGAAGAGGTAAATAATGGCCCTCATAAAAGAGCTAAACTGTAGTGGACATAAGAACATATCAAAGATAAATGAACAAATCTGGTGGAGCAAATCTAGGAGAAAGATAAAAGAAGTGTTTTAGATAAGCTAAAGGAGGTTTACCTAAAAAAATTCAAAGCTACAATATATAATTTGCAGGAAGTGATCCTTACTTAGAAAGCCAAAAACTAATGAACTGTTAAGTTTTTACTTAAAACAGAGAAAATTAAATTTATCCACTGCAGTTATTGATATTGTAGTCTCCTGAAACATTAGATAGATAGCTAGATAGATAGATAGATGTAATTGCTGAAGTCTTAAGCAATCATAATTATACACATATTATACATAAACACAATAAATCATGTATGTTATACTATTTTAGAACAAAATTAGTGATTTAGTCCTACCTGTGTACTTCAACAATAGGATGCAGTACTTTTCTAGTTCATGTACACCCATTATACTTGAGTATTAAGAATATCTTCATTTAGGGAAAACTGGGATTGCTCAGCGGGTAAAGCGTTCGCTTTGAAGCCCTGAGGACTGAGGATCGAATCCCAGCCCCAGCCCATGCGGACCCACATGCTGAACTGGGGTGTGCCCCCAGTTCAGTTCTTGCCGGGACCTATGTGGGAGACTATAGGTCCTGGCCCAGTTTCGCCCTGCGCAGCCCTGTGCCCACTGCTGTGGAGTGAAACTATATGGAAAACTAATGTCAACTATGGAGACTGCTCTGGTCCCTCCCCCTTCTCTCTGTCTCTCTCTGTCTCTGTTTCTCTCTGTCAAAAATCAATAAAATAAATCTTTAAAAGAATATCTTCATTTAGTATTGTTATAAGTTGTAGTGTCATTGAAATTACTTGTGCATCAAACACATTTAATTTGTATCTGATTATTTCATTGGTAAACTTGTGTACATGAAATCAAACAGACAAATTCTCTAAAGATTTATTTTATTGTTTTGAGAGAAGGAGGGAAAACGAAAGGGAAGTCTCAGAGCAGTCCCCATAGTTGTACATTAGTTGTGACATAGTTTCATTCTACATGAGTGGACACGGGGCCATGAGGGGCAGAAATCAAACTGATGTTCTCCCACATGGGAGGCGAGAACCATCTCAGCAGTTACCAGTTGCATCCCAGTTCACACATAGGGATTGTACAGGCCAGGTCTGGAAATTGAAGCCTGGACCTCATGAGTGCAAGGCAAGGGCTCAACCACTGAGCTATCCCAGCAACACTTTCATTTTAAATCCATTAAATAAATCTATCCATCCATCCAAATGTTTGTGAACACCAGAAATAATTGTCTTATGTCTTGAGAATTTGAAAATAAAATTTTATCTTTTTAAAAAATTTCATTTTATTCTCAGTGGTTAAAAAATAACTTTTAGAAGGTTTTATGTTCAAATATCTCATAATTAAACTCTAAGTTGAAATGAGATCTCTTGGAGTTGAAATTAAATGTTTTGATAATGTAGTGACACAAAGGCACTCAGTTTAAATAATACAAATATTTCAATAGGCATTTAAAAAATACTTAACTGCATAATATTTGGGTCAACATGCTATGCTAGGAGGCTTAGTTATCTCCCTGACTTTGTTCTTTTCCTGTGCTGTGCTGTTCAAAATGATAGAAAGGTGGCTATTCAAATTACAGAAAATAAAAAAATGCGTTCTTCAGTTTTACTAGCCAGCTTTCAAGTGCTAAATAGACTAATTTTTCTAGTGGATCCTATGTTAAATAGCACAAATATAGGTTTTCACCATAGCAAAAAGATATATCGGAGAGTGCTTATCCACTGTGTTATCTCTGTGTTTGAAAAACACTTAGCTCTCACTTTTTTTTCCCTATTTATTCTTTTATTCATTTCAGGGAAAAACAAAAAACAAAAAACTTGGCCCTAATGCTTTCCAGACACTAGGATTTGGTAATAAACAAAATAAATCCTTCGACTCATACAGCTTGCATCTAATGAATGAGAAAGCACACACATATATAATGTTATATAATGGTAAGTGCTGTAAAGAAATTAAAACAAAGGTAAAACCATCATGTTAAGCAAAATAAGTCAGAAAGAGTCAAGAAACATATGAATTAACTTATAAGTAGAATATAACACTGAAAGTAACAAAGAAAAAACTCATGGACAGTCAATAGTTTAGTGGTTACCTGAAAGTAAAGGGGGAGGTGGGTGGAAGAGTTGAGGGGTTTGGGGGACTAGGGAGGGGCCATCAAATATATGGTGATGGAGAGAGAACTGACTCTGGGTGGTAAGCACACAATGCAATGCATAGATGAGGTGATGTAGAATTGTACACCTGGGACCTATGTAATTTTTTCCAATCAATTGTACAAAGCAACAGAGCTAGAATTTTAACCAGATCAGTGAATGCTATTGGAAAGAGCAAGTCTTGGCTCATTTCAATAACTAAGATTCTGGTTCTAACTCAGATTTTTGAGCCTTCAGAAGAAAAAACCCAAAACAAATAATCTTACATTTCAGGCAAGGTGTGAAAGAGCAGGCCAGTATATCAAGTGTGTATCTCTTTGGACATTTTAGGTCTTTTTAGCCTCATCTGACTCCTGTTTCAGCTGTTGTCATAGAACCCAGTTCTCTGTGAGCACTAAACAAGTTCAAGTTAGGTGCAACCTGAGCCTTGTTTCTTCATCACTCACCATACACCTGGCACTCCTTCAGCAAGGGCTTCTCAGCTGATCACAAAGCACTACAATACCCTCCTTGTTGTCAAAGTCATAGAAACATAAAAATTACTATTCTGCAAAAACCAGTGGGAATTCTTGACCTTTTCTATTATAAAAATAATATTTTTAAGATTGTTATTTGACTTGCCTTCCATTGAGGACTGTCCTGAAAATAATGAGGCATTGCTTGTATTCAACAGTTGCCAGCTCAGTAATACCTCTTTATAATTGATTTCTGTATTCCCTTTCCCAATATCTCTTCTACCTCACTCCTACTGACTGGAAATACACTTTCTGAAATAACTCTGCTTTCTGGTGCAGTCAAGGATATAGGTGAAGCAACACAGTGATAGTTTATACCGAATATTACTTAGTACAGAAAATATAATGATAGTCACATTGCACACTAAGTTAGAGGTCACATCCTGATTTTGACCACAGTACTTTTATTTACATAATACATAGTTTACAGTTAGTTTGGACAATTTTAACTAGGCTGCTCCCTCTATCACTTACTACTTTGATTTCTAAAATAAACCATTTCATAAATATTGAATGAGAGCCAAATTAAAGTGTATAGACAGTTCCACATGCTGAGTTTAATGTTACAGCTTCAGAATGTATTATAATAGGTCACAATTCCTGAAAGAAAGCATCTCAGGTTATGAAAGAAAAATGGAAACACCAATGAATAAATAATATTGTAGCATGGTGCATGTAAATATAAATGTAGTGATTACTGATGACCTCATAATTTCTTAAATCAATATCCTAAGATTCATCTACAATTCTACAAGTTGGATTTTGATGATAATTCTTCTTTATTTCATATAAGCCATAATACAATACCTGGGACTATTTATTAAAGATATAAATTGCTGGCCTGTATTCCTGACTCATTGATTAGAATAGTCAGGGCAATTGGATCAACTGAACTTGCTGTTTCCAAATTATCAATGTGCTTTAGAACCACTTCGGAGATGTTTTTGTTGATGTTGTTTAATTTTAATATTTAAGTTAACATAAAATAAAATTTATTGGTTGTATGTACAAATATATACATTTTAACACATATACAGTTTTGTGAATCCACCAACAAAATCAAGATATAGACAATTTCATCATGTCCCAAAACCTTTCATGTTTACTCTTTGTGGTCACAAGTTCCTCCTACCCTTAAACTCTGGAATTCACTAGTCTCTTCTCCCTTAGAATAGATTTATTATTTTGAAAGTGTAAAATAAATTGAATCATACAATGTTTAATTGTTTGAAGTTACCTTTTTTCACTTAGCATAATGTCTTTGAGATCTACACAAGATATTGTGTTTATCAGTAACCCATTCTTTTTTATTTTGACATAATTTTATTACATGGATACATCACACACCATTAATCTATTTAACCACTGCAGGATATTTGGATTGTTTTAAGTTTTTGTTGATCCTGGATAGAGCTGCTAGAAAATTTGCATATCAATGCCTGATATTGGATTGTTGTGTCGTACAAAAAGTATATGGATAATTTTACAAAAAAGTCATAGTGTTTTCCAAAGTCTCAACAGCAACACATGAGTATTGTTGCTACACATACATTCCTGCTTTTGGTATTGTTATTTTTTTCTGAAGGCATTCTCATATGTAGTAGTATCACAACATTGTTTGAATGCATTTCCCTGATGTCTAATGATCCTGGACATATATTCATGGGTGTGTCCATGCTTAAATCCTCTTTGGTCTAATGTCTGAAGTTTTTTGTATATTTCTTAAAAAATGGATTTTAATTTTACTGGTTTATTATTGTTGAATGTTGGGACTTCTTTATATATCTTTATACAAGCTCTGTGTTACATATGTGATTTGTAAAAAGTTCCTTCCAGTTTGTACCTTTTTCTTTCTTTCAAAAGTGTCACTAACCTCTATTCTCATTTCCCACTTGATTTATTAAATCACAACTTTTAGAGGTGAAAATCAAGAATATGTGTTAAAAACATAAAACTCTTCATGTGGTTTTCAAACTGATTTAACACCCTCTGTTCTAGAGGAGGTTCAGCAAATAGTGAGTCAGTAGCTTTTTTTAGATAGACCCTTGACTGTCTCATCAATCACAAGAGATCTAGCAATCAACTTTCTGCTAACTGAAATATTTATCACCATTCTTTATCTCTCTTAAATTAATTATATGTTGAATATATTATTCCAAATACATTTTATTAATAATAACACAAAAGTGTTTGAGAATCTGAACTCTCTATCACCTTTTTAAACCGCTGATACTTCTACGTCCCTTATTTTTTTATTTTCTCACAATTTATATAAATAAGAAAAGAAAGGAAGAAAAAAAGATAAATGAGGAGGGGAAGTAACAGAGAAAAAGAGAGGAATAAGAGAGAAAAATGAAAAAGAAAGTAAGAAAAAAGGGGGAAAAAAGAAATAAAAAATATAATTTGAGATTCTATTTGATCCTTTCTAAGGTTAGCATCTCATACAATTGGTATGTTGTGACAAAGAGGGGATAAAATATAGAGTAGCATAAACAAGAAAAACATGGCCTGGTCAGGTTTTTGCTGATTTAATCCACCTGAATCAGAAGAATGATATTAGAATTATGTGTTCTATTCACAATAGAAGGGTATATTGGTCAGAGGGAAAATAGATTTCATTTATCCATGTATTCATTCACTTGTTCATTAAAAAACAATTTAGCTCCACAAAATTGCATTTTATAATACTAGCTATCATTGTTTACTATATATCTGGCTTTGCCCTAAATACTTTTTATATGTTATCCAATTCAGCTTTACAATTACCCTATAATCTAGTAAGTGTTACTATATTTATTTATTTTTTGGATGGGTAATTTGAAATACAGACAAATAAGTAGTTTACTGAGATCACATCTTTAGACTAGAAGACTGAGAATTAAAGCCACTGTTTTATTTATTTCCAAAACAGTACACTGGACCATATAATTTTTGCCTTTGTTATGTAGTTGTTGCATTCAGGGTAAACATATGTCTGATTTTTAATACACTGGAACTTCAAGAAAACCTCCACAGATAATACAAAAATAAGAAAACATAGTGTTCTCTAATACTATGTAAAAGATCACAGAATCTAATACCATAAACCTCCTAGAAGGCTGGAAACTTTCAGATTTTACTGTTAATAATAGTATTACTGATATATCTCTTTAGACAAAGAAAACAAAAATATAAAATAAAAAATAAACTAATGGGACTATATCAAGTTAAAATTTTTTTCCACAGCAAAATAAATCAACAAAATAAAAAGATAGTCTACTGAATGGTAGAAGATATTTACCAATGATACATCTGATAGGGAGTTAATATCCAAAATTTATTTTAAAAATTTAATAACAACAACAACAACAAAAATACAATTAGAAAATGGGTAGAAAACCTGCATAGAAATTTCTTTAAATAAGACACAGAGATGGTCAATTGACACATGAAAAGATGCTCAACATCACTAATTATCAGACAAATGCAAATAAAAACCACAATGAGATACTACCTCACTCCTGTCAGAATGGCTATCATCAATAAATCAACAAACAGGTATTGGTGAGGATGTGGAGAAAAGAGAACCCCTGTGCACTGTTGTTGGGATTGCAAATCGGTGCAGCCACTATGAAAAACAGTATGGAGGTGCCTGAAAAAATTTAAACTACTACTACTTCATAGTCCAGCAATTCCATTCCTGGGTATTTATCCAAAGCAATGCAAAGCACTAAAAGCACCTCTGTGTTTACTGCAGTGTTATTCACAATCACCAAGATATGGAGACAACCAAAATGCCAATCAACAGATGATTGCATATTAAAATTGTGATACATTTATACAATAGAGATTACTTTGCCATAGAAGATAATGAAATCTTATTGTTTGCAACAGCATGGATGGACCTAGAGGAAATTATACTATGGTAAGTGAAATAAGTAAGACTGAAAAAGCCAAATATCAAATGATCTCCTATGTGGAATCTAAAGAACAGAATAAATGAACAAACAAAACAGAAATAGAATCACTGGTACAGAAAGCAAACTGATGGTTACTAGATGAGAGAGGTTGGGAGGATGGGTGAAAATGGTGAATGGATTAAGAAATATAAATTGGTAGTTACAAAATAGTCAAGGGGATGTGAAATATAAATTAGTATGGGGTCTATAGTAAAAAATGTAAAAACTGTATGATGTCAGATGGGTACTAGATTTATTGGAAGGATCACTTCATAGATTATACTTATGTCTAACCAGTATGCTGTACATCTGAAATTAATATAAAATAATATTGAATGTTAACTATTTTATATATATAATGTATGGATATAAAGTACAGCATAGGGAATATAGTCAATGGTATTATAATAGCTACATTTTGTGTCAGATGGGTATAGATTTGTTTGGGTTATTACTTTGTGTAGTGTATAAATATCTAATTATTATGTGTTTTTACACCTGAAACTAATAGCAATAAAAAATAATCATCAAAAAAGATATAAAGAAAATAAATATAAAATGTGAACAAATAATAACCAGTGCTGGAGAGAAAAAGGAATCCTCATACACTGTTGGTGGGAATGTAAACTGGTACAACTGCTATGAAAAGCAGTATGGGGGTTCCTCAAAAAATTAAGAATAAAATTATGAACCAATAATCCCTCTTCTGGGTATCTATCCAAAAAACTTAAAAACCTTAGTCTGCAAAGGTATATTACGCCAATGTTCATCACAGCACTGTTCACTGTGGCCAAGTTGTGGAAACAACCAAAGTGTCCTTTGATGGAGGAATGGATAAAGAAGTTGTGGTACATTTATACAATGGAATATTACTCATTGATAAGAAAAGATGAGATACTGCCATTTGTGAAAACATCATATTAAGTGAGATAAGTCAGACTGAAAAAAATCAAGAACCATATGACTTCACTTATAGACAATATAAAATTGAAAGTAACAAAAAGAAACAAAAAACAAAACAAAACAAAAATTATGGGCACATTCAATAGTTTAGTAGTTACCTGAGAGGACTTGTGGAGGTGTATGGAGAAGAAGGGTGGGAAAATGGGAGAGAACATCAAATATATGGTGATGGAAATTGAACTGACTCTGGGTGATGAGCACAGAATATAATACATAGATGATATAATGTAGAATTATATACCTGTCAACCAATGTCACCCCCAATAAATTTAACAATTAATAAAAAAAAAGCATGAATATGTTGCCATTTAAGAGGGAGACAGAAAACAGACTAAATGCAGAGATACAAATATATTTTAAATTATATTGATTAGAAATGCAACTGGACAATCATGAAAGAATAGAAAAAAAGAGTTATCTTTTTAAATTGTTCTATCATCACATAGATGGCTAATAAACACTAATGAAACAAAATATAAAAATGTCAGAGAAAAATGTCCTAACTGTAAGGAGTACCTAGATATATGGTTACTTTAAAAATACATTGTTCAATTCTAGAAAAAAATACATGTTTTTGATAAATAATTGCAATGTTTGGCATCGTGCCAGTCAACAATTTGTCTAAATGTCTACATTATCACTATTTAATGTCATCAAATAAACATATTTTTAATTTAGGTGAGCACTTTGTAATATCAATTCTGAAAAAGGTACATAAATACAATGAAATAGGTCTTAAAATAAATGTGTTTTCACTAGCAAAAAAAAAGAAAATTTATGTTGACAGTTTAGATAAAAATGTGTTGTACTCCCAAAATGCTTGAATTTCTCCATTACTGAATTGAATAGAATTAATTTAACAGATAAAATGTGAAATGTATTAGTTTTAATTGTTTATTTTTTGGTGGGGGCAGATGAGCTGAGATTTGTAAGGAGGCCATAGAAAAAAGATATGAGAAAATAATTATGTTGGCTAAACCTGTCTATGCAAAAGCTGATCACTAACTCAATCATGTTCCCGAATTATCTACTAAAGTCTCTTGTAGAAATAAAAATAAATATTTGCAGATAATAAAGTAATGACAGATTAGTGTATTAGCTATAGACAAAAAACAAACAAAAAAACAAGGCAATAATTAGCTTTACAGTGAACTTCCTATGTGAACTCATAATAATAATAATAATAATAATAATAATAATAATAATACTGCCTCATCCAAGAACCATTAAAACCCTTGGTGAGAAAAAAGGAGCAATATTACTAGGTGCACACAAGTGTAAGAACAAAAGAATGCCTGGGCAATTTAACCAGAAATATGTGTAAAAAAAATCAAAAGTATAAGTATATATTTTGAAAACTCAAACTATATTGAACAAGTTCAAAATTATATAAAAAAATCTGTTTTCTTAATTATACCTTAATAGTTAAAAATTATAAAAGTATTTAGCAATAGTTTTTTTAAGTTAACGCATTAAAAACTTATCAAATTCTAGAATAAAGCACATGTTTGCCAAACATTTATAACATATTAGTATTGTTCCCTTTTTTAGTATTCAACATAAAATGAAAAAGAAAAAATTCTCTTAGGTAGAAACTTCTAATAGAGAGTCAATTCTGACTCTATCATCTGTTAGCTATGCGAACCAATTACCTAACTGTCTCATTTTACACAAGTGGAAAACAAAATGAAAAAATCTGTAAGGAGTAATTGTCTCTACTTTTTGGTGGGAGGATTTAATAATAAAGTTACTTAAAATCCATGTGAAAATGTCTAGCATATAGTTCTAATAAACTATTCACTATTCTATTATTATAGAATAATCTATTAATCACAGCATTTATTTGTTCTATATGCATAATAATATACTAATATGATTTACCTCAGATACAGCAATTAAATATTGATTTGTACAACATGCTGAGCTATAAAGATTTTGGACAAACATACTTTTGACAGTATGTCTGAGCTTCATTAACCCTAAGTAAAATGTGTTCAAACTGACCAAAACTCCATTTTCTATGCCTCTCTGTCCCACGCATCTCAGCATGTCCCCAATGATAAAACAAAATTTATGATAACCATTTAAAAGCCAAATGTTACTGTTTATAGGCTAACAGAGACAGGAAGCATTTGATGACAAGACGATTGCCCTTGTTTGGTATTTTCCATTTCCAGAGACTGAGCAGAACATTAGTGTGTAGCAGGCCAACACAAGAGTAAAAATTATTTCAATTCATTGAAGTGGGGGTGAAGACCTCTCAAATCCAGTGTTCCTTTGCTTAACAATCATTGTTATTGGTCCTGCACATTGTAAATTAAGTGAGCAAGAAATATATCTAAAGTTTGAATATTTTTCACTTCTCAAAGGGCTCTTTGAAGATCTTGTGAAAGTGCAATTAAGAGGAAAACTTTTACTTGTCAAGCAGTCTGCCTTTTTGCTATTAGCAGTGTTGTAAGAAATGTTGGGTATGCAAGGGTAATCAAGGAAGCTATATAAGTTAATTCAGCCAAGAATATAAATGACCTTTAGACATTCTTTCTGAAAATTATCTGCCAGACCAATTCATCTTATTATTCCTGTGGATCATTTTCTTCATTCTTCCTTGGTATCAGCTAGTACAATATTCAAACGATTTAAAAATATGTAATTGTGTCTTACTATACTGAATTTTGAGAGCACATATAGCATCTCCCACAGAAAGAAGTTTTGATAATAGCTACTACCTAAGTTGTAAGAAATCTATCATATTCCAACCATTATCTTGGCTAATTCGAATAAAGTTTAAAATATTCTCATTTTGCAGTAGAGAAAATTGTGGCTCACTGAAGTTCTAGTTTGGTAGAAATTTTGTAGTTTTGTGATTTGGGATTGAAATTGAATTGCTGTATTGAGATTTTTTAAAAAAGTAAATTATACCTACATTGCATAATGTCAATGTATCTGTAGATCATACTAATCAATTTAGTTGTGAGAGAACTCAGAAATATTTTAAAGAGTTACCCCAATAGGTAATCTGTTTTAATAAGCTTGATTCTCACTGATAGATGAGTTCTAAAAGGTAAATCCTTCCTGATAACCTCTGTAAAATTTGTGAATCAAGAAATGCCCAAATCAATAATTTTATATCAGTAGTGATTGCTAAAAATTATTGTCCTTTGAAGATATAAGTGACAGTGCCTCAATAATTAATTTGTTCATATTTTAATTTATTGTAAAGTCATTCAAACTATTTTTATTTCCACTGGTGCATATTAGTTTTATCATTTTAATAGTTTCTGATGTTCTTTGCACCAAAACAAACAAACAAAAACAAATAACCCAAAACCCAAGCCAAGAATAAATAAAAGCACTAGAACAAGCCATGTTCAAATAAGTGCAAATTGAATATTTAAACCTATAATGTGAACTTTGTTGGTCAATAGGTTAACGAATAATACCCAAAAGGAAAGTCATTTACCTTTTGTAAGGGTTCACCTTACTGTCAAATTAGGAAACAAAATGTTTCTTTTATAGATCAAAGAGAGCACATATTAAAAAAAAAAAAAAAAGTTTACATTTATTTACAAATTTTAAATTTAAAAATTCATTTAGAAAAAGTATAAAACATAATATTTAGGAATAAATGTGACAACAAACATAAGACTTCTATGTCACTGGGAATGGCAACTGTCATCAGTTCTTATCTTCTTGAATAAAGAATTCAATCAAGAAACAGTTTGATGACCAGCAACGTGGAGCCTGGACATGGAGTGGGCTGACCTGAGGGTGGGTAGCAGCTTGTCCAACTTCTCTGGGATGCTGGCCTTTTATTCTGTAGACTGGGTGATCTTAATCTTCCCTTTTTTCTATATGTCTACTTGTTCTTGTTTTTCTCCTTTTTTTCCATTTTACTTCTTGTTTTGCAAGTCACTCTCATCTTGGTGTGTTGCATTCTCCCACATCTTTGTTTTAACTACTCAGTAAAAACCTTTAGTAGGTCCACAACAGAATATTGGTGACACCACTGAATTACGTGTGTGTGCATGTGTGGAGGGTCCTTGTTCCTCCTCCTCCTACTCATGTCTACCTTCTTACCCACTGTAGTATCTATGCTAAAACACACAAGGTACTGTGAAAGACATTTTTCAAAAATAGAGAAATATATCAAGTTCATAGATTGGAAACTTATTATGAAGATAGAAATTCTACCCCCAATTGATCTAAATATTCAATGTCCAATCATACTTTGAATTTTTTTTTAGGATTATTATGTTAATTCTAAAACTAATATGAAAATAAAAAAGTGCTAGAATAGGCAAAACAGTATTTTAAATGAAAAAAAAAAAAAGAGAGAGTCCCTATGGCTAATTGTTTGTGACTTAGGAGAGTCTTTTTAATGTTGCAAATACATGGGTGTGGCATACATAAAATATTCTGAAATTCTAAAAAAAAAGGAGAAATTCTTCATGATCGGCAGAACATTCTCAAAAGTAACACATGAAGTACTAAACATAAAGAAAAAAACAAGAAATTTGACTTTTAGAGTGAAAATCCATCCCACTTTTCCTACTATTATCTTTATTTAATATTGATATTCTTGTGTTCTAAGAAAACATTTAGTGCTATGGAAACCCAGAGAATTATCTTGTGTACCCATCAGACATTAAAATTTATTGATACCTATAAAATTATGGATGAAAATTTTAATTGGAGGACATTTTTTTGCTATTAAGAATTCAATAACAGACACACTATTTGAACCGAATGGCTGAATACTCTTTCATTTCAATATGTACTGGTTTAAAAATATAAGTATTCATATATATGTGCAAGGTCAAAATAATGGAGGAGAGATACCATGAGACTACACAACACTAGTTATACCCAGGTGTGTCTAATGTAACAAAAAATATTACAGTGGAGGCAAAAATTTATCAGCTTGCTCCAGTATTTGAGATATTTTTTATTGCATAATTTCCTAGAAATCCATCCACAGTCTTGCGTGTATCAAAAAATAGTTCACTCCTTTTTATTATTGAATAGTATTCATAGAATGAATGCAATACAATTTGTTTACCATTCATCCATTAATAGATTCTTGAGCTGTTTCTATTATTTACTGTAATGAATAATGTTACTACAAACATTTGTGTACAAGTTTTTGCTGTAATGTAAATTTTTGTTTCTCTGGTATAAATGTCCCAAAAGGCTGGATCATGTGGTACATGCACGTGTATAGCCTATTGGAAACTGACAACTTGTTTGTAAGTGGCTGTGCCATTTTACATTTCTATCAGCCCGGTATGAGTGTTCTAATTCAAACCCACTTTCACTAAAATTGGTGAATACATACATATATTTCATTTTTATCCATTCTGATGGGTGTGTTTTAGCCAGACCAAAATCTCATCTCACACCTGTTAGAATGGCTATAATCACAAGACAAGGAACAACAAATACTGGAGAGTCTGTGGAGAAAAAGGAACCCTTATACACTGCTGGTGGGAATGTAAACTGGTACAACCACTATGGAAGGTGGTATAGAAATTCTCAAAAAATTAGGAATGGAATTGTCATATGACCCAGCAATCCCTCTACTGGTTATCTACCCAAAAAACCTGAAAACTTTAATCTCCAAAGATAGCTGTACCCAAGTGTTCATTGCAGCACTATTCACAGTGGCCAAGTCATGGAAACAACCAAAGTGTACTTTGATAGATGACTGGATAAAGAAGTTGTGGTACATTTACACAATGGAATACTATTCAGCAATGAGAAAAGATGAAATACACAGTCATTTGTGACAATATGAATGGACCTTGAAACTGTCTTATTAAGCAAAATAAGTCAGACTGAATAGTTTGGTGATTACCTGAGGATAAGGGGGGAAGGGAAGAGAGAGTGGGGGGCGGGCGGAGTTGGGAGTGGGCACCAGATATATGGTGATGGAAAGAGAGCTGATTCTGGGTGGTGAGCACATAATGCAATACATAGGTGATGTAATGTAGATTTGTACACCTGGAAACTACCTAATTGTTACCAACAAATGTCACCCCAATAAATTTAATAGAACAAAAAAAAAAAGAGTTAAAAAAAAACTCTCCCTCACTGTAATTTTAAATGTATCTCTCTCTAGTAGTAAATAACATAAAATATTAATCTCTTTAAACTGGTATGTTTAAACAATTTATATTTGAAGCTATTATTATATATTTGAAACTGTGTATATAACTTTATAATTTACTTTATGATTGGCCCTTTTTATTTATTCTGTTTTCCATTTTCTGTTTTTGGGGGAATATTTAAATTTATTTTTTATTATATAAATTTACTTATTGAATATATGCTTGTGTAGTTTTATTGTGTGATTTTTCAAAATCTTAGATATATTTAATATTTCATAATCTACTTACTGTTAATATTTTACCACTTTAAATTAGAAATGTATAAATTTCATCAATATATAAAGGTTATTCCAATTCCTTTTTTATTGTAGTTTTCATATATATTACACCTATACAGAACAAAAATTTCACTAGACTATGTTATAGTTTTGCATTAAACTACTGCATACATTTTTAAAAACTTAAGAGGAGAATAATAGTTTATCACAATACTCACAGATTTTAAAATGTTCATTTTTACCTGTGATAATATTGTCTTTCTGCCTGATAAATGTTTTTTAGTATTGACTTAGAGCAGAACTGCTGACAACAAGTTATTTCAGTTTATTTTTATCTGAAGATGTCTTTATTTCACTTTCATTTTAGAAGGATATTTTCATTGGATATAGAATTCTTTCCTATCTCAAAAATGCCCTCTGCTTTCTGGTAAGCAATCTAAAGTCATTCGAATCATTGTTCTCCCATGTGTAATATACTCGTATTATTTTTCTCTGGATGCTTACAAGATTTTTATTCACATATCTTTGGCTTTCAGCGATTTTATTTTGATGCACTGGTCATAATTTCTTTGAAATTATCTTTTGTTTTACTGAAGTACTTGATTATGTAACTTCACATCTTTTACTTAATTCAGAAAATTTTCAACCTCAGGTCGTCAAAACAAAATTTTTCTTTTTTGGTCTGATCCAGTATCTTTTTTCTTCTCAGTGATCCCTGAAACTCTGTTAATGTTTCTTTAAATGTTTCCCTTAATTCATACACATTGGAAGATTTCAACTAATTTATTTTCAAGTTTACTCACTCTCTCTTTTTCCTTAAATCTACTCTTACTGAGCCCTTTCAGTGAATTTTTCACACTGTAATTTTTCACACTGTAATTTTTTTCAGTTCTAAATTTTCCATTTTGTTCTTTATTTCTTCAATTTATCAGCAGGTGTTACATTTTATTTGTTTCAGCACTTTTGCCATTTAGTTTTGGAACATAGTAATAACTACTTTAAAGTTATAGTCCAATCATTTTAACCTGTAGTTCTTAGATTTAATTCAATCAATTGTCTTTTCCCTTAAGGATATGTCAGACTTAAATGATTCTCTGTAGGATGTGCTAGCCAGGCTATAGGATGGCCCACCATGTATCTCCCTCTTACTATTCAACCCTTTGTTTCATCCCTTCCTATACTATACTGGGAACAATCTTTTTGACCAACAGATTGCAGAAAAAGTAATGGTGTTTCATTCTTAAAGTTATAATAAAATTGTAGTTTCTATGTTGGGCACTCTCTCTCTCTCTGCCTTCCCTTTGGATCATTTACCCTGGAGAAATATACTGCCTTGTCATGAGCAGCTCATTGGATAGGTTCACACAGTGAGGATGTAAAGCTTTCTGCAAGCAGATTTATGTGTCAGCATGGATGAAGATCTTCTATCCCCAGTCAAGCCATCACATGAGTGAAATCCTGGTTGACAGCTTGCTTGTCCATTCTCTCTATCCTACAGGGCACACCTTTCCCCTCTTTAGATCAGAAAGAGAAGGTTTAGCTGGAGCTCTTCACAGCTGTGCTCTGTGTACAGTTTATGGATCCCTGTTGCCCTTGATTGATGGCTAGAAGATACAGAAGAAAAAATACCGAGAAACTCACCATCAGGTCACTTGTATTTTGAGCACTGGTTTATTACCCAATCCACCTATTACTATGTACTTCTAGAGAACTCAGACAGGTATTTCCTGCATTCTGTCCATGAATTTTAGTTGACATCAGTGACAGAAGTAGGGGGGTATGTGCTCTTTCTAAATTTGTTGGAAATAAATAGGACATTTTTTGGGTTTTGGGTTTTGGTTTGTTTGTTTAGTGTTTTATTTTTAATAATGGAGTGACATCTTTAATAATAGAACCAAAAAATAAAACATAAGTAATTCAAATATATTAACTTTTTATATTTATTTTCAGGATAGTTATAAATATTATATGCTATTGCTCTAAAACTGTAGTAAAAACTTAATAAAACAATTTACATTCCTATTACACACCTGATGATAAAATGCTTTTATTTTCCTCTCTAGATATTATTATGAGTTAAAGCACGGAGTGTGTATAATCATCTGATATTTCAAATGTTCCCAAGAGAGATTTTT
>PVKE010018845.1:0-29094 GCA_004027555.1 Craseonycteris thonglongyai
ATCAAAGAATCACCAGTAAAGAGATATACTCTACAACTCTACATCTTTTATTTTATTTATTTATTTATTTATTTATTTTTATTGGTTTTGACAGAGAAAGAGAGAGAGATACAGAGACAGAGAGAAGTGGGAGGGCCTTGAACAGTCTCCATAGTTGTACATCATTGGTTTTTCCACATAGTTTCATTCCACAGGTGGGCGTGGGGCTGCACAGGGCAGGAACTGGGCCAGGGTCTTGCCCCGGTGAGAACCAAACTGGGGGCACTTCCCATTTCAGCATATGGGTCCGCATGGGCCGGAGCCGGGATTTGATCCTCAGTCCCCGGGGCTGCAAAGTGAGCACTTAACCCACTGAACCATCCCGGCTTCCCCTACATCTTTTATTTTAAAGACACTTCTAAGAAGCCCCAATATTTGGTACCGTACCTTAGGAGTCATTACTCAGACACTTATGAAACATCGAGCACTGTTATTTCCACATAATTCCAGTTTTATAGATTGGCCATAGATAAATATTATTGTTAAAAATGGCATATTAGAAAGATGTTACAATATACCAAATGAAAAATCAAGGCCCACAGTTTTTTTCCTATATTATTGCTTGATGAAAAATAAATTAATGTGTCGATTTTGTTACAAACTTTCCAGAATCAAGTTCCTTGGTTTTCCCTTCTTCTGAAGAATTGGGTGAAAACCTAAGTTTAACACACCTAATAGAAATAGACCATCAAAAGCAAGGTAAGTGATTGCTCTCTGCTAGGTTTTCCTGAAGCACTGTGTTCTGTGTTAGATGTCAGCTGTCTGAGAATGACGTGGATAATTTAGAACACAATCAAGGAAGAGAGACCTTAACAGCCCAGGTCTGTAGATTATGACACAGGAATAACAGGTGAAGTAACTAAAGATTAATCTGGAAAGGCGATAATATGGCAGGACAATGCTAACTGTCCGCACAAGGTCAGAAGGCAGTAAAGTGGCAAAACTACTCAAATGTTTTCTGTTTGGTTCAAGAAGAATAAAAAGATTGAAGTTACGAGATAGCAGGTAATAGGGTTAATATGAAGAAGAACATTGCTGTAATTTGAAAATTTCTGAAAGTGAAATAGTTTGCTTTTGTACTAGGGAGTTCACTTTCCTTGAAGGGGTTCAGGTGGAGGCTGATTGACCACTTTAGGGACTGTCGTTAATACATGACACAAAAATGGAACTGCTTGGATTCTCAGATTCATTCTTTTTCTTCTTTTTTGTGTTTTTAAAGATTTATTTTACTGTTTTGACAGAGCGACAGAAAGGGGAGGGCCCAAAGCAGTCTCTATAGTTGCATGTCATTCATTTTCAACATGGTTTTGTTACACTAAGGGGGGTGCGGGGCTGTGCAGGGGACCTCCCATATGGGAGGCATGCTCCTGGCTCAGGGGCCTCCCCCATGGGAAGCATGCCTGGGGCAGCAGCCAAACTGGGGGTCTCCCACATGGGAAGCCCACCCCAGTTCAGTATATGGGCCCACACAGGTAGGGCCCAGGACTCAATCCTTGGACCCTGGGGAGGCAAGACAAGTTCTCAACCTGCTGAGCCATCCGGCATCCTATAGATCCTTTCCAACTTTGATGTTCTATGAAAATGCCTACCTTGGGTAGAAATCATTTGAAGAAACAAAATTAGGTACAACCAAATAATTTAAATATTAGTAGTTTGAAAGATCTAGCACTGCAGGGTTGATCTTATACATCTGTGTGTAGGTTTACTTAGCACAAAGCTAAGGAAAGAGATTCTTTATTTCATTAGAAGAGGCTGTATATGTATACCAAAGCAGTCTAGCTAGGCAAAAACCAAACCAAACCAAAATCCTTTAAAGGATGCTCCAACAAGACTGTTTATCTACACTCATCTACTTAAGTAGGCTCTTTTGAAATTTTTGTGTAGGCTGTACTGACTGGGTGGATAGATACAGCCATTCCACAGCATCATGCCACCCAGTTAGAATATGGAGAATTCCACTTCACCCAAGGGACCTTTGGTGACTCTCCCTTCATAGACTCCATCAGCAGAGCTATTAAACGAAATTCAAGTCATTGGAGGCATCTCCTGGGACTGTTGAGAGGCAGAAGGTCAAACTCCAGGCTAACCAGTGACCTGTGGGGAAGTGGTGAAAAGAGCAACGATGGAAAGGAAGGTGTTTCTTCAGATAACTCCCTCTTTTCAGCCATAAAGAGCTCATCTTATTTGACTTTTACACTACGGTTGATGTCAACATGACGCTAAGAAAACCACTTCACATTTTCCAGTTTAGGTAAAAGACGTGTAAAAGACATAGAGACCATATGGTGCTAAATATACAGCTTTGGAGTCAAAGAACCAGGGTTCCAGTTCTGACTTTCTAATTTCTACTAATTTGAACTGGAGCAAGTAAGTTATTTAACGTTGCTAGGCCTCAGTTTCCTCAACTAAAAAATGGGGGTAAGAATAGTTGCTGGCTCATAAGTTAGTACTAGAATAAATGCCAGCTTTTGTTATATTCACAGAAACAGAAAACTGAGTCTCACTTGAGCTTGCTTCTTCTTGAGATCTATCAAGACACAAAAGGAACAAAAGTGGCATTGAGGTAAGAATCTAGGTCACATCAAACCTGTTGCTCTGCTGATTGGAAAGAAACATGAATCCAGACTGGGTCACGTTGAAAGTGAATCCTATACTACTTTTACAAGAAATAAAACTGTCCTGATATGGAAAGATGTCTAAAATATATTGAATAAAAAAGCATGTTATAAAACAGTTATAATCACTTTAGGGAAAAATGATTATTATTAACATAAATGATGATATGTCAGTGTAAATAAAAGAATTGGGAGAAATTTCCAGCCAACAATGAATAATGATTTGGGGCAATTAGGATTGCATGGGACATTCACTCTATATCTGTTATTCCTATAATATTTTAATTTTATAATGAATTACTAATTTTTAAATTAGAAAATTCAATATTTAAAAAGGAAAAGCATATTATCTTATTACAGCTTTAAATTTTACTGTCTACTGATCATGGTCTACTGACCTTAAACTGGAGTAAAATATTAATAATGACTGATAAGCTGATGCAGGAAATGTTTCCCTGTTCTCCCTTCAAAATGATGATAACACAGCACATTTTAGAACCTCTTTCATCAGACCATAAATCCTCCCATGACCTGTTGAAGTGGGTATTTGTAGCTATGACTTTTTGCTATGTAGCCTTACATCCTGCTTTCAATCCTGGCTCCATGTCTTACTAAGTGTATGATCTTGGGCAAGATTCTTAATCTCTGTTCCTCATTTAATTTATCTGTCAGATGGTGCTAATATGAGTACTTCAAAGGGTGTTGTGAGGATGAGGTACGTAAACGCTTAGAACAGTGATTGGCATATAGTAACCACTAAATAAAAAGTTTAGCCATTATTATTTTAATCTTCATTTAGAGAAAACTATGGATATAAATATACATTTATCTTAAAGCAACCCTCCCACCCCAATTTCTTGACATTCATTTTCACTGCCATCTCTTTAACACCAGACTTTTATGGCTGAACTCATAGATTATTGCTGCATCTTCCTTCGCAGGCTCCTTGCCTCTGTTACTGCTGCATTGAACTCTTTTGAATTTTCCCTTTATCTCTTACAGTTGGGCTTATATGGCTTCAGTAGTTTCCCATCATCAAAAGTTTCAGTTTCAGGGGAAGCTGGGATGGCTCAGTGGGTTAAGCGCTCACTTTGCAGGGCCGGGGACCAAGGAGGACCGAGGATCGAATCCCGGCCCCGGCCTGTGCAGAACCATATGCTGAACTGGGGAGTTCCCCCAGCTCAGTTTTCTCTCAGTCTCTGTATCTCTCTCTCTCTCTCTCTGTCAAAAAATAAATTAAAAAATAAATAAAACTTAAAAAAAAAAGTTTTAGTTTCAAACATTTTCATTTGTCCCTTTTACACACTGGCCTCATTCTACCTCCCTTGTATGTGACACAGTATTTCAAACACAAACATTCTGCTTCAGCCACACAAGTCCCACCACTATTCCCAATTCTGAGCAGCCCCTCAATTCTGAGCCTTTGCCTCAGGTGACTGCCCACAACCTCCCTCCCCCACTCTTAATGTCATCATCTCAAGATCCCAGTGAGTAGTATCGATACTATATTCAAGAAAGCTGCCTCACCACTCAAATCCACATTGCCTCTATTTTGAATTCCAAGAACATTTAACATCCTCACCCAAACTCTCATTTGATACTCAATTATCGTCACTGAGGTAGATATCATATGTATCATATGTAAATTCAACAAGCATTTATTGATCAGGCTTTGGAATTAAGAAAAAGTCCCTGCCCCCATTGAGGAGATAGAATGTAAACAACTAATTGCTTAGCCATGCCTACTCAGAGGTACATACAAGGCTCAGTGGTGGTCCAAAGACAGAAACAATCACAAAGGAACAAATCAACATTAAGAGCATGAAGAGCATCTTTCCCTCCTCCAACCAAATTTGACCTTCCTCAGGCTAATCAAAAACATGGAGCTGGATTGAAATATTTTAAGATCCTTTCCGACTTAAGTTCTCAATATGACAGGTTTTGATCTGTTTCCCCTCTCCAGCACCAGCCTCTCGCTTGTGTATATTTCACCTTCTACTTCGTTCGACTCTATCTGCCTATGTATTTAAGATGTGAGACAACTAGTGAGCTACAATAATCTAATTCTGTATTTCGTTGGAGGCCAATGCATTGAGGGCATTCAATAAGTAACAGTGCCTGGTATGCCTTCCCTAGATTCTGGCTGCGAATGAGTATGTCTGAGATAAAGCTGGAATCCTAGGAGGCAAGCTCAAGAGATAGTGAATGAACAGTGGTGATGACCATGGAGGCAAATCTGCTCTGCCTGCTTGAGCGACCCAGAGATTATACACCTGTGTTGGGTTTACTGCAGTGAAACGTCTGACATGCACATGTTCCTCTCCTGAGTCAGGTAGGGTGTAACCTTCCTAACATGGTTTTCCAGATTCAATCTGGGTAAAAGTACAAAAAGGCTTCCTCCCTGTGGGCATACAGGCCTGTGTTTACTTGCCTTCATTAAGGAAATTCTCCTTCCTGTGAGTGGGTGGTTCTGGGAGGGGTGAGGCAGGAGTCTTGGATTGTATGAGCTTCCCCAAGGGAGTAAGAGCAGAGAGAAGACAGGGAGTCCTTAAAAAAAAAATTCATGGAAACGTGTATCCACCTATCCATCAATCAGTCCATTTATTTTATAACTACCATGTGATAGGCAGTGAAGCTACAAAGGTGCATATTACAGGACCTGGCTCATGGGATGGGAAATAATAAAATATATACTGAATGAATGATTTAGGTTTGTGTATTAGCTTTAGTTTGATTATCATTTCCTACTAGAGGACATTCTATACTTTCTATATGACAGGTATTTTCTAGCATAGTTCAGTCCTAATAATAGAAGCATCATAGCCTGCATAAAAAGAATATTCCAACATATTCCCTACATTCTTGGACTAAGATCCCAAATTTCCTCATTTTCAACCTTCTTCCCTGCTGTCTTCTCCCAATCTCCATTTATGTATCCGCTGTTTGACCCACTGTTTGGTTTCTCCTTGCTTCTGAATGATAACTCAAGTACAGATTGCTTTCAGGCAACACTGGCAGTTTCAATTTAGCCTCTAGCACAGTCTTCTAAGCTGTGTTGTCAGATAGCAAAGGCTGGAGAGAAGTCAAGGGAGTTGGCTCCCAGTTCTAGCTAAATCACCTGGCTTTGGGGCAATTGGCTTGCCTAGCTATATCTCTCTTTCTCCATCTGTACAGTAGCAGTGATGCCAATTGGCCAAAAGATACAGTAAGGGTTGGTGAGCTCATGGCTGGAAGGATGATGTATCCAAGAACAAAGCAATATTATGAGGTGAAATTCTGATTTTATTGTTCATCAATACCCAGCCTCCTACTGTTTCTGGCTTTTCTGCTTCTGTGGTTTTGGCACGTTAATTCCAAGGAAGAGGTCTGAATAATTAGCATGACTCGTCTTCTGAAGCACAGACTCCCATATATAGAATGGATTTGGCACAAATAAGAACAGCCTGTTGTAGCTGGCTGCTAATCAGACACTGCCAGCAGGTGAGCACGAAGAACACCTGGTTTGGAGAAGCGCTTCTGAGGCAGGAGAACATTTTTAAAGTGTCACTCAAAGCTGGATTCAATTAAACTACAAGTTTGAAAAAAGTCATGTTACAAAATGAGAAACTGATCTTTATGCTTAAGGATGCAAAACTGGAGACTAAAGCTACCAAAAAAAAAAAAAAAAGAAGAAGAAACCACACACACACATAATCAGTGAATTATTTCCCCCCCCGCACAGGGTACATATAACAAAGTTCTTTAAGCATGAACAGTGGAGGTCTCTCTAAAAGAAAACTTCCCTTTATATCTGCTTGTAATAATCTGGCAGCTGACAGTATGTTAGCAATGTACACAAAAAAGCAGCTAAAATGTAAAACAAATACTACTTTCATAAGCAGAATGGCAAAAATCAATGTCCAATAAAGTATGGATAAGCATAATTGGTCTTATATTATAATTTTCAAACACAAGAACGAACAAGCAGTTATTGTTTGTATTTAAAAAGAAACTTGCCAGAAATAAGATTCTCTCACAGAAAATGCTGTCTAACCTAAAATCAGCCCAAGGTCGCTAAAAGATGCATTCAACATCCATTTTGCATTTTTGTGCCAAGTGAGCACTTTCAATTTACCTAATAGGAGGAAGTAAGAGTAAGAATGCTATGTTATTACCTTCACATTTGCCACTTTCTCCCCAGAAGCCCACCAGCAGGAATATTGGCTAATAGAAAACACAGGCCAGTACCACCCCCACTTACCGATTTTGTTGCCTTCTTGAGTTTTGAGTCCCAAGCCTTGGGAGAATCAAAGCCAGGCAGCTGCCTTTGCTTAGCACCATATCTGAACCAGGCCAGCAACTAGACTAGTACTAGAGAGGAGGGTAGCCCAGAGGGAAGAGGAAGAGGCTCTTACTCACCATCCACTTAGAGCTGGCACTGGTTGTAAAAACAACAGAACTCCCCCATCCAGGAGCACCTCCCATCCACCTTGCCTCATCACCAATTTGCAGTAATAGGTTCTGCTGTGGACATGAAATGGAAGTGAGCTGGACACGGGGAAAAGGCCAACAGGCAGAAAACAAACAAGAGCCCCCAAGCAGTCCTCAGAGAAACATTCATTTTGGGGTGGGAGGAGTTTGTGATACCAGAGTTTCCTCAACAAAATACACATCCCTCAAGAGTAGGGACCATGGAATTTGTTATACATGTGTTTGTTAGGCACTCAATAAATGGTGACAGGCTTCTGTTTGGAGTTATTTAGAATGCCTTCCTAACCCTCATACTCTATGGGTGGGAAGGTAAATTGGTGAAGCCACTATGGAAAAAAGTATGAAGATTCCTCATACTATTAGATAACCATAATTGGATACACACACACATACACATCAACCATAAAAAGAGGAAATATTGCTATTGCTATTTGTGCCAACATGGGTTGACTTTGAGAATGTTATGCTAAGCTTAATAAATCAGATGGAAAAGTACAAGAACCATATGATTTCACTCATATATGGTATATAAAACAAGAAGTAACAAACTAGTAATACAAACAAAAACAAACTAATAAATATAGACAATAGTATGGTGGTTACCAGAGGGGAAGAAGATGGGGCAGGACAAAGAGGGGGAAAGGGTCAACTATGTGGTGATGAAAGGAGACTAGATTTTGGGTTGTAAACATACAATAGACTACACAGATATTGTATTATAATGTTGTACATCTAAAATTTATATTCTGTTAATCAATGTTAGTCCAATAAATTTAATTTAAAAATAAATAGGAAGAGAGGGAGAAAGGATTTCTGATCAAGGTGGCTGGGTAGCTAAACACTGTGCTTGTATCCTCTCGTAATCAAAAATACAAGTAAATTACAAAACAACCCTTTTATTGAGAAGTGCCTGAAATCTAGTAGGCACCAGGGCCCTGCTAAAGCAAATTCTGCTCTGTAGGGTCAGTCCTTGCACAGCAGCTCTTCCACTGTAGTCATGACAAATCCTCACAAACAATCAGCTCAAGGGTCAATCCCTCTCATCAACATGCAAACAGCAACCAAAGCTCAACTATAAGAGGAGAGAGCACACACAATACACACAAGGGACGAAACTGGAGCACCCAGCTCTCATGGCCATGGACATTGTGTCAATGGGCCCCACAGGACACCTTCTACATAAGGCCACTCTACTTAGACCAAGAGACATAGAAGCTCTACCTAATACATAGAAACAAACACAGGGAGGTGGCCAAAATGGGGAGACAAAGAAATGTCCCAAATGAAAAAACAGGACAAAGCTCCAGAAAAAGAACTAAACAAAATGGGGCCAAGCAATCTACCAGATGCAGAATTAAAAACACTGATAATAAGGATGCTCAATGATCTCAGGGAGAACTTCAACAGAGAAATAGAAAACATAAAAATGGAGATAGAAAACATAGAAAAGAACCAGTCAGAAATGAATAATACACTAACTAAAATAAAGAAAACATTAAGAAAATCAATATTATTAGATGAAGTAGAGGTTTTAATCAGTGATTTTGAAGATAAGGTGACAGAAAATATTCAATCACATCAAAAAGGTAGAAGAATCTCCCCAACTGTGGATAGTTTAAGGGGCCTCTAAGACAACATCAAATGCACCAACAAGAAGTTGAAAACCTGCTTGGGGAAGTCTGGACAGCTCAGTGTGTTAAGCGCTCACTTTGCAGCCCCGGGGACTAAGGATCGAATCCTGGCCCCAGGCCGTGCAGACACATATTCCGAACTGAGGTGTGCTTCCCATGAGGGAGGGCCCCAGTTTGGTTCTTGGCCCCCACTCCAGTTCAGCCCCTGGCTTGAGGGGTTGTGCCTCGCATGCAGGAGGCCCACAGCCCAGATCCCACCCTGTGCTGCCCCCACCCACTTATGTGGAATGAAACCATGTTGAAAACTGATGACATACAGCTATGGAGATTGCTCTGGGCCCTCGCCTCCCCCTTCTCTCTGTCTCTCTCTGTCTCTGTCAAAAACAATAAAATAAATCTTTAAAAAAATGAAGAAAACATGTTTGAAGAAATAATGATGAAAAATTTCCCTAACCTGGCCAAGGAAATAGACATATAATCCCAGAAAGCACAGAGTTCTAAACAAGATAAATCCAAACAGGCCCACAGCAAGACACATTATATTTAAAATGCCAAATGTTAAAGACAAAGAGAAAATTTTAAAAGTAGCAAGAGAAAAGCAGTTAGTTACCTACAAGGAAGCTTTTATAAGACTATCAGCTTATTTTTCAACAGAAACTTTGCAGGCTAGAAGGAAATGACACAAATTATTCACAATGATGAAAAACAAGGACCTACAACCACAAGTACTCTATTCAGCAAAGCTATTACTTAGAAACATAAGACAGAAAAACAATTTCTCAGACAAGAAAAAGTTAAAGGAGTTTATCAACACCAAACCAGTTTTATAATATAAGAAACGTTAGAAGGACATTTTAAGGAAGAAGAAGAAAAAGAAGAGGATAAAACATATGAATAACAAAATGGCAATAACGACATATCTATCAACAATTACTTTCAATGTAAATAGATTAAATGCTTCAATCAAAAAACATAGGTTGGCTCAATTGATAGGAAAACAAGACACTTACATATGCTGCCTACAGAAGGCTCATTTCACCTTGAAAGACACACAGAGACTGAAAATAAAGGGACAGAAAAAGATATTTCATGAAAATAGAAATTGAAAAAAAAAAAAAAGTTTGGGTAGCAATACTTATACCAGACAAAATAGACTTAAAACCAAAGCTACATAACAAGCAACAAAGAAGAATCCAGTAATCCCATTTCTGAGTGGGTATTTATCTGAAGAAACCCAAAACACTACTTCAAAGGGGCACGTGCATCCATATGTTCATTGTGGCATTATTTTTTCTTTTTTTACTAAATTTATTGGGGGTGACATTGGTTAGTAAAATTTTATAAATTTCAGGTGTACAATTTTATAATACATCATCTATGTGTTGCATTGTATGCTCACTAGCCAGAGTCAGTTCTCATTCCGTCACCATATATTTGACTCCTCCTCTCTCCTCCAAAACCCTCCTTCCCCTTACCCCCTGTTAATCACTAAATCAAGTTTGTCCCTCATGCAGCTCATAGGCTTCATGCGGCCCAGGATGGCTTTGAATGCAGCCCAACAAAGCCCATAAACTTCCTTAAAACATTATGAGATTTTTTTTGAGAGTTTTTTTTTTTGTTGTTGTTGTTGTTTTATCTCATCAGCTATCGTTAGTGTTAGTGTATTTTATATGTGGCCCAAGACAATTCTTCTTCCAATGGGACCTAGGGAAGCCAAAAGATTGGACATCCCTGCAAACTATTATCTTTGTCCATGAGGATTTGTTTCTTTGTCATTGCACTACTATCTACAGCAGCCAAGATATGCAGGCAATCTGGGTGTCCATCAAAAGATGAGTGGATAAAGAAGAGGTGGTACATGCAAATGATTACAGTGGACTATTTTTCAGCCATAAAAAAGAATGAAACCTTACCATCTGCAAAATGTAAATGAACCTAGAGGGTATTGTGCTAGAGCAAGTCATACAGAAAAAGACATATGCCATATGATTTCACTTATATGTGGAACCTAAAGAACAAATTAAGCAAACAAACAAAACAGAAACAAACTCATAGATACAGAGAGTATTTTGATGGTTGCCAAATTTGGTGGGGGTGATTTGAGAGGATGCATGAAAAGAAGGAAGGGATTAGAATTACAAATTAGTATTTACAAAATAGTCACAGGGATATAAAGACAGCATAAGAAATATAGTCAATAATTTGCAATAATGATGTATGGCATCAGATGGGTACTAGATTTATCAGGGTGACTGCTTCATAAGCTATGTAAATGCCTAGTCACTATGTTGCACACTTAAAACTAATATAATATTGTACGTCAACTGTAATTGAAAAAAAAAACATTATTTAAAAAAAAAAAGAACGTCTCCCTATAACCAGAACTGGTTGCCTGCTTATGGTTTGCCAGCCAAAGATGTCAGCAATTCCTTGGGACCCAAGTTAAGATAGATTCTGAGACTCCTCAAAAATCTGGCTTCTGGCTACTTAAAGGGTATTGCCATACCAATATGTGTGTAGAATGATAATTTCCTCACTCTGTCTCTCTCTTTCTCTCTCTCCACTCCCTCCCTGAAATCTCTCCCCTTCCTCCACTCCAAGGCTATTCAGCCAGGATCAAATCCGGGCCCTGGCCCATGTGGACCCATATGCAGAACTGGGATGTGCTTTCCATGCAGGCGACCTCCAGTTTGATTCTTGCCCCCTATTTCGGCCCCTGGCTTGAGGGGGTGTGCCTCCCATGCAGGAGGCCCCCAGCCCAGGTCCGGACAGCTCTTCAGGGCCCCTGCCTACCTGTGTGGAATGAAAAGGCAGGGTTTATAGGTAGGTCCATGGGAGTTCTGGGTTGGTCTCTGTCATTCATGACCAATACCCCTTCCTCCCCATGAGGGTAGGTCACTTTTAGGGTTGGCAAGAGTTTTAGTCTTCAGAAGTAGTAAATGCCATCTCTGTTGATCTGATCCATAGAAGACTCATTCTCTAGGGTCAGACTGCAGGGAAATAACAGATAAGAAGGGTTCATTTAAGTTGCCTTTCTGAATTTGCTTTTTAAAGAATCAGCTATGTTGCCTTATTCCTGAAGGTAATTTTAAAGTGGTGCAGCTGAATACTCAGGAAAAAAAAAAAAAGAAATGAGAAGGGAGGGTCTTCATGGATAACTCATGCTGTTTAAAGCATTGAATCCACTTGGCCTGGTCCCATTGCATGTTAAATAATTAACCTTAGCCTAGGTCCTCTGAAAGAAAATTTTGACTAAAAATATTTTTGATTTGTTTAAATGAACACTAATTGCCAGAGTACAAAGGCAACCCATACATTGAAAATAACTGACGACCAATAAACCAACTATCTTAACATCTCTTTTTAAGGGTAAATATAAATATGCAATATCAGACAATTTGTTTTTGAAGTTTCTATACATACAGTGCTATTAAAAAAATTAAGGGGGAAGCCAGAATGGCTCAGATGGTCGAGTGCTCCTTTTGCAGCTCCACGGACTGAGGATCGAATCCTGGCCCTGGCCTGTGTGGACCCATATGCAGAACTGGGATGTGCTTCCCATGCAGGCGACCTCCAGTTTGATTCTTGCCCTCTATTTCAGCCCCTGGCTCGAGGGGGTGTGCCTCCCATGCAGGAGGCCCCCAGCCCAGGTCTGGCTGGCTCTGCAGGGCCCCTGCCTACCTGTGGAATGAAAAAACCATGTCGAAAAAACTGATGACATACAACTATCGAGACTGCTCTGGGCCCTCCCCATTTTTTCTCTGTCTCTGTCTCTCTCTGTCTCTGTCAAAAAACAATAAAATAAATCTTTTAAAAATATTAATAATGAACAAAAGTAGACTGAAGTCTCCTGTTGACTCACCTAACAGGCTTGGCAAAAGCTTTCTTTGACCTCCCCAGGAAGACAGCCTCTTAGGTGTCCAGCTCCCAGGCACTCCGCCCAAATTCCAATCCCAGTGCAGTTTGGGTGGTGTTGCCTAGTTCCCCTGAGCTATCCAGATGCCACTCATTGCAGAGATTCAGTCACTAAATCCTGCCAGACCTGACCTGGAGACCTGGGAGGGCATTAAGAGGTGCTGGGTCATGATACTCCTTTCAAGGCCCAACACATGCGGACTTGGCTTTGACTCATGATCCTAGGCCTAGTGATGAGGGTGTTTCCCCAGTGCAAGCAATTGAAAGAGTTTCGTCTCACTTCTCACTGAGGACCTTCCCACAACTTCTAAAGCTTGGGTTCATCCTTACAACACAGAGATTTGTCATTCAGTGTAGAATTTTCTTACCTAGTTCCTATCTCCTTTAGCAAGTGTCTTATTGCCCACAGGAGCCACTGACTATGAGGCTGATGTCAGCTTCAAGCTTCCATAGACCTGCGCATTTCCTTCTACTCAGAATAATATCACCATCCATGAGGCTAAAGTGAGAAAAGAAACATTGAATTTTACGCAAAAGGGAAAAGGAATCTGAGTTATTCAGAAAAAAATTTTCTGAGGCCTCTCCTTTCCCTAAACATAATGATTCTTCTGTTGTCTTGTTTTGTTACCACGGTTCCATTCTTGATTATATATCCAGGGTGAGGCTAAACCTTCAATCCTTACGTTTCCATCAAACTTAGAAAAAACAATGCAAAACAAAGGCTTTGTCTATTGCTTCTGCACGTGTTTGGGTTCAACCCTCACAGGCCTGTCTTTCCATGACATACTACACCCACTCAGAAAAGCACTGTGATGTTTTCCCTTTTTTGAAAACTCCTGCTGCCTAAATAAAAGTGTGTATTATAAAACTATCTATTCTCCCATCCAGAAATGAATTCAAGAACTTTAATTCTTGGAAAATTATAGGCAAATAGGATGGATTGCTAGGTACATTAGGAAAAGTGACTTAAAATTAGCAGTAATTTCAGTGATGAAATAAAAGCCTGCTCTGAGTCCCTCCCTACCTATACTTTATGTGAAAGTAGCTACACAAGATGTCCATTAAATAATTACCAACTTTTTTCTCCTTGGGTTCCTAATGGTTGAGGTGTTTGTTAAACAGGTAGGGACGTTCACATGGATTTGCACTGTGAAGTCTGCCAAATAATTTTAAAATAGCTGGATATTCCTCCAAATATTTATCACATGGCATTTCATGTAATAAAGAACATATTGAAATTCCAGAATTTCTACAGAAGAAAATAAAATTTATACAGCTTCTAATAAAATAAGGGACATCAATCACACATTTTGCTTGTTTATGAAATATATTTAGGACAGGATGAACTCCCAGGAGTCATTTTGAAGAATTGGATTTGGCAGAATGAGAACTGGGTCGTCCCAATTAGTAGTTAGGAATAGTCTATAACAAGGGAGTTGGTTGGGATACAAGAAGAATAATTTTCATGTAAGGCACCAGGGCCAATTCTACAGAGGACAATGGTGGGTATCTCTGATGTTGAACCTCAGGATTTATGTGATAGTACAAAGCAAATGTCAGAAGCCCCCTTGAGGCTATGCTTTGCATTTCTGACAACCCTGAAGATCCAGAGGCCCTCATATCTGCAGTTGCTGCTATGGTGGAGAAGCCATGGAGTCTTTTGAGCTCTTAAGGTTACTCTGCTCCAAGGAAATTAGGAGTATATGGAAAGGAAAGATTTGTGAGAAATTCACAGCAGCATCTCTGATGAAAGGCTAAGGGTGAGAATCTTTAGGAAGATATGGTTCCATTTCTCTGGAGGCCTTTTAGACCTGGTCTAGGCAGGATGGAAGTGGTTTGGAAGAGTCATAGTACCTTGAGTTCCACATTTCAAGAATTCCAGAGCCTGGATTATAAGTCTGACTGTCTGTGAATCGAGCTGTAGAAAGGGATTAAAGGCCACAATTTCCTTTATGACCAGCTCATGTCAGATCCCAAAAGGTAGAGGAAAGCAGTAGGTCCCCTTGGAGAAGAGACTGTGCTTTCATAAAAGGAAGACTGTAATCTCAGAAATATGGTTAACCAGTGAGTGACCCTTGAATTAGTAGAACCTGGGGCTACTATGCCATGCCCATATTGATGAGAAGATAGTGAGAGGTAGGTTGGCCAAGACGGTCCAGTTAGGACCCTCTTCAACCTTTAGCTAGCTGGACCACGTTGAAGACATTTAATTTATAGACTTCCAGGCCTAGTGACAGGTAATCTTGAAGATAAAAATGATCATAATTAGAATATCAGTTTAGTAAAGACAGAGGCTTTTGCCCCACTCCCCAAACATCATCAACATTTACAGTAGTACCTAACACATACTAGGTGCTCAATTGATATTTGTGAAGTGAATATAAGGATGCTATTGTTTGAATTAATGGAAAGTCAAGCCTGTTCTCAGGAAAGAGTGTGGAATTGTCATAAAAAGAATCTTAATGAAAACATGGCTTATCAATTCTACTTTTGTTTTAGTGGGTGCCTGTATATATGTTAACGTAATTCAATGCATGTCTATTAAAGTCTATAAACATTTTTCATGCTTATATAATACACAGATTTGTTTTTTGTTTTTGTTTTTTTAACTTGAAGAGTAACAAAGTCAGCCTTGATGAACAAGTTAACACACATAAAATATGGTTGGAGACTGTCTTGAATCATTTTGGAATCGAAGGTTGCTTTCTCTTTTTGCAACACTCCAGATGAAAAACTTAGAATTTGATAAATTATCAACCTAATGAGGCTTCTAACTCCTCTAGTCAGTCATTAGCTGCCAGGAAATGATCGTTGTTACTTAATTATAAGATGAAACTAAACACTGAGAGATGTTGAAAGTGATCTGATTGGCCAATATTCCAAAGACTAATCCCATAGGCATGCCCTCTACATACCAATTAAAGCTGCATCACTCATAATAAGATGTTGCGTGCGGTTGGCTGTGTTCTATGTTGTCATTTTCAGATCAGAACAACACAAACAATTCCAGTCTAGGGCCCTTCCTGGGCACCAATGAGCGCTAGGCTCTTCTAACTTAGAGGAGAAGGACGACTCCTATGGGCTCATTACTCCTCAGGAAGTGCCCTTCTTTTCACTTTGACCACACCTAAAAGAAGAGACAGTCTTAAAGATGATAAAAGCAACTAGCCATCTGTCTTATTAGCCATCAGAAAGAAAAATACCAAGAAGCTTCCCAAAAGAAAAATGTATATGCACAAAATTATATTTTCATTTTGAGGGACAATTCATTAACAGGGTAAAAATGAATATTGGCGGGAGAGTGTTTAATGATATTCAGGACTAAGTGCAGGCTTTTATACAGATTAATTAAAAACAAACAAACAAAAACACTAAGTAGAGGTTTCCAGAATAAAATTTTCATTTCTAGCTCAACGCATTTTAACTTTTATGCAATTTTGTACCAATACTGGTTTCATCACAGGTCATCTGCTTTTCCTTTCTGGAGTCTCCTTTTCATACTTTGAGATAAAGGATGTTCCTTAAGTACTGGGGGAGCCTGGAGCTTCCAGACTACCGAAATTCTAATCCTGAACAGCCATTTTAAGCATGGTTTTTGGTGTTTGCATAAGAAGGGGAGAAATAAAATGAAAATTTTTGCTGAAATAGAAGTATTTTCCAGCTTAAGTATCAGCTCTGTTGCAAGATTTCAAATATAAATTAATTACCTGAATTTTAGAGGAGGCCATGTGACCTTATCGAAAAAGGGATTATAATCGCTTCTATCATTTGAGGTAAGAATTAAGTGAGCTAATCACCTCTAAATAGCACACTAAGTTCTCCATAAATGGTGGTTTTTATTATATTTGCCTTTGTCCTACTTGGATATTGCTGTAGGAAACAGAACCCAAGAAACTAGTATCAAAGAATGATCAGGAGTTGCATGTATAACTATCAAAGAGACTCTGTGAAAGCTTAATCCCCTCAAGTAGACACAGTAGATCAAACTTCCTAGGAATGTCTATTACTTTTAATTCACCATTCTAAAACCTAACATTAGGAGTCTTTCTAGAAATACTGGTTACAGTTTTACTTCATTACCAAATCCCTAGCTAAAATGGTGATAGAAACCACAAATATGAATACATTGTCTTCACTTGTCTCCATTTTATCATCACCTATTCTCTCTTCCACTCACTGAAGTCCAGCTTTCATCCCCTTCATTTCTTTGCAATTGTTTTTTATCAAAGTCACCATCATTCTCTATCCTGCCAAGTTCAATGGTATGTGATCATATCATGAGATCCCTCAGCTGTCGCATTCATCACAGCTGACTATTCTGTCCTTCAAGAAACATTTTATTTTCTTGACTCCCACAACACCACACCCTACTGGGTTTTGCCTCCAACTCACTGACAATTTTTTCTCAGTTGCAGTGTGTGTGTGTGTGTGTGTGTGTGTGAGACAATCTCTTGGGTTTTTTAAATTTTATTTAAATTATAGTTGACATTCAATATTATTAGAATGTCAATTTACACACTAATAATATAATATATTAATAAATATATTATATATATTTACAAAGTGATCCCCTGATTAATTAATTACCTTTGCTGGATCCTCATTCTTTAAGATTGATGTGCCCCAGGGCTTAGTCTTCACACATTTTCTCTTTTCTATCTACACTCTCTCTGCTGAGTGAATCAGGTCCTATGACCTTAAATACTATTTATATGTTGATGACTCTCAACTGTCTCTAGCTCTGGTCTTTCCCTTGGATTCCAAACTCTTATAACCTACTCAAATAGCTGACTGGTATATCAAACACAATATGTTTGAAATAGAACTCTTGCTTCTGCTATTCCCTAGTACCCTCCAAACCCACACCTACCATCCAAACAGTGCTGTTCTCCAGTTTCCCCCATATTAACTAATGGCTCCATTATCATCCCAATTATATAGCTCAAAACCCAGCAATCACCATCATTATTCTTTTCCTTAATCCTCTATTCAATCCATCAGCAAGTCAGTTGATGCTATTAATGTCTTAGAAACCAGTTCCAAATCTCATCACTTTAGTCACCTCCATTCTATCATCCTAGAGCAACCTACCATCATTTCCTTAGATTAGTATAATATATTCTCAATTGCTTTCCCTGCTTCTACTCTTGGCCTTATAAATTTATATTCTATTCCACACACAAAAGAAATCTCAATGTTATTTCAAAAAAATAAGTATGATAATATTGTTCCCTTGCTTAAACCCTCCAATGGCCTCATACTACACTTAGACTACAATTTAATTCCTTAGTATATGGCCTATGAGGCCCTCTGTGATGTGGCTCCAGCCTACCTTATTCACGATGCTTCAGCCATGCTGCTTTCTTTCATTTTCATCAACATACCCAAATTGTTCCCACCTCAAGCATCTTGCCCTTGATTTTCCCCTCTGCCCCACACCTCCATGTGGCAGGCTCCTTCTTACTATTTAGATTTTCATTCAAAAGTTACCTGACCTTCTCTGATCCTCCTGTCTAAAGTAGCCTATTCAATTTCTCTCTATCCTGTTCTCTTTTTTTTCATAGCAATTACAATCTGAGGTTATCTTCTTCACTTATTTTATTTATTTACTGTATACATGTCCCATGAGAATGTAAGTTCTATGAAAACAAAAAAATACCTCACTTATCTTATTCATCACTGCATTTCCTATGTCTGCCATATAGGGGTTACTCCATAAATATCTGCTGAGTGAATGAGTTATCTCTAAGTGTAATAGCAATTGGCAAATTATACATAATGACCCAATGGAACTCAATAGCCAATCCAAATAATTCACCAATAGCTAAGAAAGGGCTGGAACCAGGGGCAAATTGAAGTGAGGTATATGTCTGACTGCAAGCCACTGTCAAATAAAAATGATCTTCAATTCTATGTTCTTTTAGCCCTTTCTGGCCTTCTTCAACTCACCATCCAGAATCACCAAAAGCTGATGGCAGAGTTGCTCACATTCTCCTTCTCTCCCTTTCTCCTCTACTTTCTAAGTCTAACAGGAAAAGAATAACTTATTGAGACTTATTGGATAAAAATATTATTTCTTCTGCACCCCAGCTGCCTATAATCTAAAATATTAAGCCCTGATTTATTCAAAACCTGTCCTGAGCAACTCAGAAGTTGCTTTCCAACTCTTCCTTTGAGAGCAGATCATCTGGATTTCACTCTGTGACTTTGCACAGTAAGAAGCCAAGTGCTGCCAAAGTTAACACATAAGAGAGCTCCGCTACCAGGTTTTTGCAGTGAAGAAAATGCTGGCAGAAATGACCTTTGTCTTCACCTCTCTGTTTTCACCAGCCCTATTCCATCTAATGAAATTATAAGTGCTCTAGATGGTATAAAGAAGAATACTGACCTAGAAGGTTTACTCCTGGCTTCCTTTGCTATAAGCATTTACTATGATTTTGGGCAAGTCATTTATCTTTCCTGAATCCCCCTTGTGTCTAAATAAGCAGCTTTTAGTAGATGATCTCTAGATGTAACTGCACACGGTGTGGAAATATTTTGTATCCAGTAAATGTAAAACAATTGCACTAATTGGTAAAGCTGGTTATGATTGGTGCTGTCCTATAGTCAAAAGACAATAGAAGGGCTAGTACATTTAGAAGTGTCAATACAGGAAGATCCAAGATGGAATAGGTAAACACTGTGCCTGCTTTGTTCTGTGAACACATTAAAATTACAACTAAATTACTGAACAACCAACTTGGAGAATCATCTGAAGTCTAGCTGAACAGAAGTTTTATAACTAAGGACAAAAAGAGGCCATGTCGAGACTGGTAGGAGAGGTGAAGACACGAAAGGAACTAAACCTCCAGTGGTGGTAGTGAACAGAAGGGCCATCTCGGGCATGGAGGTTTGTTCCACTTGGAGGAGCAAGGGACCCCAGTCCTATACCAGAATCCCCAGCCCAGAGCACTGGTGCTGGGAAAAGGAGCCCCACATCTGACTGTGAAAAATAGTGGGGACTCCGACCATCCAGGTAGGATGAAAGGCTGCAGGACACCCAGATGCCCCCTTAAAGTGCCTGCGCAGACTCAGTCACTCACGGGTACTCACCCTGGGATCCAACAGAGGGACAGTGACTTAGGGGGCATTGGAGGCATATGGGGGCAGACTGAGGTGTGTGGCATTGGACCGAGGACTGGGTAACAGTCATCATTTCTCCTGGGTGGGTCCTCCTCCCATGGAGCCAGTTGGTGGGAGCCATCTTTCCTGTGTTGCACCTGCCCCCACACAGCCAAATCTGAACCTGATTGGTCTGATGAGCTCCACTCGCTTCACCCTGCCAATTCACTGAGGCCCCCACCCCACCCAACTCCACCAACACCAGAGGCACTTGCTTCAGTGAGCAGCCAGCTCTGCCTGCATTGCGATCTTTCTTGTTAAATTATTTAAGTCCACAGGCCCCAGGTGGGCAGCAATGGGCATCGGTGTGCTCTGAGACTTTCACTAAGTAGCTTCAGGTATAGCATTGGCACCAACCAGAATCTACAGGAGCACCCAGCACAGGTGACCAGGGAGACAGTGCCAGAACCCCACAGGGCAGCTACTACATAAAGCCATTCACCAATGCGAAAACAAAGAAATATGTCTCAAGTAATAAATGAAAAGAACAGCAAAAAATTCCAGAAGAACCAAACAAGATGGAGGCAGGCAACCTAGTAGATACAGAGCTCAAAATGATGGTTATAAGGATGCTCAATTAACTTAGTGAAAACTTCGAGAGATAGCAAGCATAAAGGACATAGAAGCCATAAAAAAGAATCAGTCAGTAGTGAAGAATTCAATAATTGAAATTCAGAATGCAATAGGAGGAATCACCAGTATACTAGATGGAGCAGAGGATCATATCAGCAAATTGGAAGACAAGGTAGCAGAAAATACCCAGTCAGGACAGTGAAAAGAAAAAAGAATCCCCCACAATGAGAATAGTTTAATGAGCCTCTGAGACAACATCAAGTGTTACAACATTTGCATCATAGGGGTACCAGAAAGAGAAGAGAGAAAGCAAGGAATTGAGAAATTATTTGAAGAAATAATGACTGAAAACTTTCCTAGCCTGGTGAAGGGAACAGACATATGAGCCCAGGAAGCACAGAGAGTCCCAAACAAGATACACCCAAATAGGCCCACACCAAGACACATTATAATTAAAGCAGCCAAGGTTAAAGGCAAAGAGAGAATCCTAAAAGCAGCAAGAGAAAAGCAACTAGTATAATAACTTATAAGAGATCTCCAATAAGACTATCAGCTGATTTCTCAGTAGAAACTTTGCAGGCCAGAAGGGAGTGGCAGAAAATATTCAGCATGATGAAAAGCAAGGACCTACAATCAAGATTACTCTACCTAGCAAGGCAATTATTCAAAATCAAATGACAAATAAAGAGCATCCCAGACAAGAAAAAGTTAAAGAAGTTCATCACCACCAAACCAGTATTACAAGGAATGTTAGAGGGAGTACTTCAAGATGTGTGTGTGTGGAGAGGGGGGAGGGAGGGGAGCAAAATTATTAATAAAATGGCAGTAGCTACATATCAACAATTACCTTCAATTTAAATGGATTAAAAGTTCCAATCAAAAGATATGGAGGGTATTGCACAGAATAGAGTGTTAAACAGAGGAAGACAGATGCAAGCTGGCTTTGCTTATAGGTGAGATCCAAAGAAGAAAATAAACAAGCAGAGCAGGAACAGATTCATAGATATAGAAAATAATAGGTTTGTTGCCAGATGAGAGGAGGGTTGAGGGTGGGGGTGAAATAAGGGGAAGGGATTGGGAAGTTCAGTTTGGTTGTTACAAAGTAATAGGGGATATAGGGCATAAAATGGGAATGTAGTCGATAATGTTGCAATAACTATGGGTGAAATCAATAGGTACTAGATTTGTTGGGGTGATGGGAGGAGGGTGAGAGGGGTGGGTGAAAAAGGGAGGGGGAAGCCGGGATGGCTCAGTTGGTTAGGCGCTCACTTTGCAGCGCCGGAAACCAAGGATCGAATCCCGGCCCCGACCCTTGTGGACCCATGTGCTGAACTGGGGAGTTCCCCCAGTTCAGTTCTCTCTCTGTCTCTGTATCTCTCTCTCTCTGTCAAAAACAATAAAAAAAGAAAAAAAGAAAAAGGGAAAGAAATCAAGGAGTACAAATTCATAGTCATGGGGATATAAAGTACAGCATAGGAAATACAGTCAATAACATTGTAATAACTATATGTGGTGTCAGATGGGAACCACATGTATCAGAATAAGGATTCTGTAAGTTACATAAGTGTCTCATCACTATGCTGTACACCTGAAACCAATATAATATTGTATGTCCAATGTAAGTAAAACATAAAAATAAATGAGAAAAAAAATACTTAAAACAGAAAAGGTGATAGGTGAGGTCAACCTGGCCAGAGGATTGGAATGAGTTCTATGTCAGAGACTAGAGCTTCTAGGCAAAGACCTTCCAGAGATTAGTGACTTTCCATGAGATATTACATCATTTTAAGTACCATATATTCACTGAAGACTCCAAATTCCCATCTCCAGCTGAGTTCCCAATCACCAGATTCATAAACCCAACTGCTTAGTCAACAACTTCACCAGATGTCAATAGATACATTCAATTTTAAACATTTAAATATTCTCCCTAAAGACTGTTCGCCTTGTCATCTTCCCTATCTCAATAGTTGGCAATTTCATCCATCTGATGCTAAAGCCTAAAACCTGACTTCTTTTCTCTCACCCCACATTTAGATCCTATTGTTTCTTTTTTAAATTTATGTATTTATTTATTTATTTTTTATTGTTTTTGACGAGAGAGAGAGAGAGAGAGAGAGAGAGAGATACAGAGACAGAGAGAGAACTGAACTGGGGGAGCTCCGAGTTCAGCACATGGGTCTGCACAGCCTGATGGGCTGGGGCCGGGATTCGATCCTCAGTCCCCGGCACTGCAAAGTGAGCACTTAACCCACTGAGCCATCCTGGCTTCCCCTTATTGTTTCAATATGCAAAACAGGTCCAGAATCCAACAGCATCTCATCATCTCCACTACTATTATTCAAGTTCATTTATCATCTCTCTCCTGGATTACTGCTATAGCCTTCACACTCAAATTTTTGCTTTCACCCTTGCCTTTTACCTCCAGCCTTTTCACAGCCAGAGTGATTCTTTTAAAACATGAGTCAAATCATGTCAACCCTCTGCTCAAAACCCTGCCACGTTTCACTCAGAGAAAAGCTAAAGTCCTTGCCATGGTTTTCAATCCTCATATGATCTGCTCCTCCAAATCCACCTATCAGGTCTTGGACCTTATCTGCTACTGTTCTCAGGCTCTTACTCTACTCCAGCACAGTGGCCTCCTTGGTATTTCTCAGACACACCAAGCATGCTTCTGCCTTAGGGTCTTTGCATAGAAATTCCCCTTGCTCAGTGTCCCCATGGCTACCTCCCTCATCTCCTTCAAATGCTGCTTTTTCACTGAGGCTCACTCTGACCTTGTTTAAAATTACAACCTGTCTCCTTCCTTCCTGCCCCAGAATTCTAGATCCCCTTCTCCATTTTCTCCCCATGCACTAATCTTCTGATAGTCTTTATAATGTAGTTATGTATCATGTTTAATGTTTATTATCTATACCCCTACCCTGAATATAATCTCAGTAAAGGTAAGGATATTGTTATGTTTTGTGCCCAGCACAGAAAGACATTCTATAAATATTTGTTGAGTGAAGAGTGAGTATCTCTATGGATTAGGATTATCTTAGTGTCTATGCCCCCACTTCCTATAAAATCTTCACTGAGCATTGTCCAAATTCCCTCGTGGCTGATCCCATCCTACTATCAAGCATATCATGTGATCCAACCTGCTTGCTGCACCACAATGGCACATGACAATCCTTGCTTTCTTTGATTTTAAGACCATTTCCTCCATAGAACCATGGATTTCAAAAACAAGGACAAACCCAGGGATCCATCATCAATTAAATTGCCAAATATTATTTTAATGTAAGATCTAGGCTCCCTTCTTGGACTGTTTTCCTAACATCAACTACAACTTCACAACTTCTAAAAATTTTAAAGCCATTTGTACATTTCTTTGGGGAAATCATACTTATATTTTCAATGCCTTTTCATACATACTGGTTAGTCTGCTCAATTACCTGTCTCGTGATCCAATACCGAGAAAGGATGTGCAATCATTTGAAAGGAGATGCCCATCAGAGGGAGGCTGTCAGTGTCAAATTATAGTAATTCACTTGGTTCTAATATTTATATCTTCTGTAGGTTAGAATCAATACCCCATATTCTGAATTACCTTTGGTAATGAGAAGCAGTAGTATAATAAAACATTTGAAGACAGGGGAATGTGCATGCCCTTTTATAATAATCACAGGCTTTGTGGATAAATTAGAAAGATTGCTAATATTCTTGGCAGTTGATGTTCAGAGAGCTTGAAACAAGCATTCTCCCTAAATCCCCATCACCTCCATCATCACTAAGAGAATACAAACAACAGGGAAAAATATTAAAACATAAAACAAAAAACAGCAGAGAAAACAACACTGGACAGAACCTTTATGCAGTAGACAGGTCACTGGCATAACTATAAGACCTGAGACTTACGTTTCTTAAAACTTTAGAACTAATTCAGCCAGAAGTCTCTGAAGACATGGCTCTTGAGTTGCATCTTATTTTGAGAAATAAAATAAAATGACTTAAGCCTCAGTTTTAAACTGTTTCCTAAGCTTTACATCAACCTTAGGATCTGCCCCTGCAGCTGCTGTCCAGAAGCTCCTGAATTTACCTTCTGGGACTAGTTAGGAAGTCAGGAGAATGTCCAAGAAAAACGTTAGAGAAAAAGCCTGTGCAGCATCTCCCAAAGTGATGTGAGTCTAACAAATACTATAACATGGGAGAACAGGGTCTATGTAGCGTGATGTGCCCATAGAATTCTGGGAAATATGATCATAGATTCACTGGCCTGGCAATTGCTAATCATTATAGCTTTGGGGGCAGGCTGCCAACAGTATGAATTAAAATCCCAAAGTTCTCTGAACTGTCTACGGTCACAAATTCAAAAATGATGAGACAGTGCTATAGTTGGTGACCCATCAGCCACTGTGTCAGTGTGGCACATAGAAAGGGCAGCACTCTACGATAATATGTACAACATCCAATGCCTAAGAAAACAAAGACACTTTTATCATAAAGGAAAAACATACAGTAGAGAACAGGAGCTTTGGGGCAGACCTACCAAATTTCATTTCCCAGATCTGCCGCTTACTGTGTGATCTTGATCAAGGTGTTTCACCTCTGAGTTTCAACTCCTTCATCCGTCAGGAGGCATAATACCACCTCCCTATCAAAGTTGTTGAGATAATCAGAGATGATGCAGATAAAATGCCTAGCACTGACTGAACAAATGGTAGCTACTGTCCATGCTAAACTATGGTTATATTTTTTAATTCCAGTGATTTCTTAATTGCAAGTACTGTTATTAGAAATTTTTATTCTTGGTGCAACTTAGACATGAATGAAAATTAGTATTTAGATAGATAGCAAGTATGTATATTGAAGAAGAAGTCATTTAAGAAAAAAATGATTGTAATTCTTCTTTTCAAGGGAAATGTGGCAGCAAGCAGCATTTGTAAAATTCAACCTACCTTATTTAAATACCAACCACTAATGTTCAGGTAAGTACGATTCATTTTAATGTAGTAGACAATGTTCTCCTAATCTCACTGAAGATAGGAAGGCAAATTGAAAAAATTTTAAATTCTGCAATCAATGTGTATTACCAGAAGCACTGCTAGCTTGGAGGGAGTGCTTTTTCTTTCCTTTGATTTGCTAGCATTGTGTGTTACATGAGTTAGGTCTTCCGATGAAACAGTCCTATGTGCTTCCTCATCACAATTCTTTTGTGCTTCAATTTAAGTTCATATAACACCATCCCTTACCTTCAAACCTGAAAAACTGACTTCTACAGTTACAAAACACCCCAGGGCCCATTCTGCCCCTCTGTTCTACTCTCTCCATTAATCAACTGAAAGGTCAAGGGATTTCTCTGCAGGTGAAGCAAGCTACAGGGCAACCAGATTCAATCAAGCCTTCAACAAAAATTTACTGAACACCTACTACATACCAGGCATCGTGCTAGGCTCCAAGGGGTACAATGGTGAAAAAATGGACACAGTCCTTGCTCACAAGTTGCTTAGAGTCAAAAGGGGAAGACAAATAAGTTTTCAATGTGATGTGGTTGGTTATAGGGTAAACGAAGATATGATGTTATAAGAATATCGTATTATAAGAGAGGACAAGCCTTCTAAAGAAGTAGTAAGTGCCAAGTGGGGAGGAGAGAGAAGGTATGGTCTGCTCGGGCACTGGATTAAAGTGAGAAGGGAGAGAGGAATCAGGCCCTGGTCAGGTGTGAGGCTGGAGAGAAAATCCTTGCATAATGTGAATACATTTTTACTTTATCTTGAATATAGTGTGGAACAATTAGGGCTTTATGTAATTCAAGAAAGGATAGATAGAGGGAGAGGGAGGAAAGTTAGGAGAGGTAAGAGAGAGACAGGTGGAAGGGAGAGAGGAAGGGGTAGGAACACGCTATTTGAAAACGGAAAGATTTGTCTCATGCCCCTAAAAGAAGAACAGTCTCTTATATTTCACTATGTCATAGCTGCACAACTAAATAGCTAACTATTTGGGGATAGGTAAAAATTTTGAAAACCAAACCTTTTAGCCTGTAGTTCTCAATAGGAAATTTTAAACCATATGTTTGATAATACCTGTTAGAGTTTACTTTGGAGTTGATGAAGCTGAAACTAGCCACACAGCTGTTGCAGTCTGGAAATTATTTTGGCTGCTCATCATAATTAATATGGGAACTGCATTCATCCCAACAGCACTGAATAAACTAGGGAGTCTGACATTAAAATATTTCTGCTCTCCTTATACAATTCAAGGGTGCCCAAATTAGTGATCAAGGTTTATATATTAACTTTGTGCAAAGGGGCCTTTTAACCTCCAATAATAATGTAATATGTAATATCATTGCATTTGGGGTAACGAGGAACAATAGTTCATAAAGGTAAAAGTTACAAATCATACACTATTGATTTTTAACTCAGAAAAATATTGAAATCTATTACACGCTATCCCAAAATTTTTTGCAAAATGTCTCATTTGGCTTTAATTCAAACAATTTTCTACTGTCCAATATTATCATTAAATCCCCCAAAAAGATTTGAGGCAGCTCTGAAATATTCAAAATACACACTCCATATTAGTAGTTCAGATGTGTTTTAGCAAACATTTCAAACATTTCATTTCAACTTCTGTTTGGCTTTTTCAAGAAGGGCCCAACTTTAAAAACACCACAACCACCACAAAAAATGTGACAGAGGAGGGGCAAATGGGACAGATTTTGGATGTTTAGCTGTAATTGCCCTGACTGGGGATTCTCTTGTCCCACACCCACTCTCAGGATCCTGAATAACAAAACAGGACTCAAGCCCTTTGCTCAGGCTGGAGTAAACGCTGTTCATACTTCATCTCCCGGGAAACTCAGAAACTTCCCAGGAATGAAGTTACAGCAGCAAAGCAGGCAGCTAAGTGAACCCTGGAGCTGTAATCTACTGTCTTTTGCAGACAACAGCGCTTCAGTGTCAAAGCCACAAGACCAAGGGCAGGCACAGCATCCAGAAGAAAATCTCCATGGGCAAGCACAAAACAGTGACCACAGAGAGGTGGCCCCAGACGAGAGAAGGACAGATGTACAGGCACTGAAATGTCTGAATGCAAAGCATGCCTGCAATCACCTTTCACTATGGCATTCTAATGAGAAAGGGGAAATGTGAAGGTTTTATGATACTTTTATTTACATGTTAAAAATACCAAGTAACTCTTTTAGAATGTCCATTTCTTTCCAACATCAACAGATATTTAAAAAATATTTGGTTAGAAAAATTGAAATAACCTAAATTTAAAATCCATGTACATGAATTACAAATAGTAACATGCTGGGGATTAGAAACAAAACTAAACAAGAGTTTCATAAATGAAGTTAATCTCTCTCCACTGAATGGTTTAGAAAGAAAATGCAGAGTTCTCAGTTATGGGACCTCTGAGTGTGCAGGAAATTTATTTGTTCTCAACTCCTCCCCTCTTCCCCACCAGGGTCTCTTGTTTCAAATTCCAAGAGTGGTTCTTTCAGTTCCATTCTCTCAGCTCTCACTGCTGAAAAACACTTTGGTGTTTCGTGCAAATCTGAAGCTGAACAGGAAAGAGGCAGAAAAAAAAGATTTTGAAGCATAATAATTAATCTTGAAAGAAAGTAGTTCTGTATTATGTATGTTTGTTAGATATCAGGACTAGGGGACTTTATTTAAGAAATATTCAACTGAATAATAATTTTCAAAATATCCTCATTCTTTTTTTTTAATTAGTGATTCTTTTAAATATTTATTTATTTTTAATTGTTTTTTGACAGAGAGAGACACACACAGAGACAGAGAGAGAACTGAACTGGGGGAACTCCCCAGTTCAGCACATGGCTCCGCACGGGCCGGGGCCAGGACCCCTGGTCCCTGGAAATGCAAAGTGAGCACCCAACCCACTGAGCCATCCCGGCCTCCCCAAAGTATCCTCATTCTTAAAGGAAATATTTGTACAAGTTGGATGAGGAAAGTACAGAATGCTCTTGCTAGTTTCTTGAAAAGGTCCAGGCCATAGCTTGGGCCACAGAGTAAATGAAGACTGCTGAGCAGCAGTCCATGGCTGGGCCCCTGACAATTAGCTTTCTAGCTAGGAGTCAAGTTTTATAAACTGCTAAGTGACCAGGCAGACAGACTGGCTCTACAAGGTAGTTTCCAATTGGACTCATGCTTCTGGTTTTTGACCTTAACAGTCATTTGTGGTCCAAGTGCCATCAGACATTCTGAAAGGTGGTGGTGTACTGAGTGATAAGCTTAGACATTCAGACTTTGGTTGACTTTTTGCATTGCTGTCTGTAGTCTTGGGATGATAGGAGATACATGTTATAGGAAAGAAGGGAGGAGAGGAGAGGAAAGGGGAAGGAATGGAGGGGAGGGGAGGGGAGGGGAGGGAAGGGGAGGGGAAAAGAGGGGGGAGGAGAAGGGAGGAGAGGAGAGCAGAGCAGAACAGAGCTGAGCAGAGCTGAGCAGAGCAGAGCAGAGGAGAGAGTAAAAACCACAATCCATTTTCTGAAGGCAAAATATCTCACACTTAAAAAAAGAGTCATAAAAGAAGTCCAAAGCATAAACCATGTTTTAGAAGAAGCTCTTTCCTTTAAAATAAACAAATACATCACTAAAAGAGTAAACAGGTGAGCTATAAATCAAAATCTTCTGCCTAATGCATTCCTAGAGTTTCTTCCTAAGAGCAAATGC
>PVKE010018846.1:0-29092 GCA_004027555.1 Craseonycteris thonglongyai
GGAGGACGCAGGGGGACTGTAGGGCCCGGGAGGACGCAGGGGGACTGTAGGGCCCGGGAGGACGCAGGGGGACTGTAGGGCCCGGGAGGATTCAGGGGGACTGTAGGGCCCGGGAGGACGCAGGGGGACTGTAGGGCCCGGGAGGACACAGGGGGACTGTAGGGGCCGGAGGACGCAGGGGGACTGTAGGGGGGCCCTGAAGGACACAGGGGGACTGTAGGGCCCCAGGAGGATGCAGGGGGTCTTTTGGGGGGCCCAGATGACACAGGAGGACTGTTGGGAGGTAGCCATGGGGAGGGCAGGACCTGGCCCAATATATGGGTAGCAGTAGTAAAGACAAGGTTTTTCAGCCAAGAAATTGGTAAATGGTGGCTCCATACAATGGAAGAGGAAGGAAGGAACACATTTTTAAAGGGAATCAGCAGTTTGGTATGAACATGTTACATTTGAGGTGCCTATCAGGCATCCAAAGGGAGGTTTTGAACTGGCAGTTGGTTATAGAAAGGATCTGGATTCAGAGTAGAGATCTAGGGTGGAGAAACAAGTTTGTGAGTCTGTAGGGTCCTAAATGAGATCAGCAGTCCCCAACCTTTTTGGCACTAGTGACCGATTTCATGGAAGATAATTTTTCTGGGGACCAGGAGTGAGGAGTAGAGGTAATGGGGGGTTAGGAATGATTCAAGCGCATTACATTTATTGTGCACTTTATTTCTATTATTATCATTACGTTGTAATATATAATGAAATAATTATACAACTCGCTTACCACCAGATACAGCTCAGTTGTCACTTTCCACTCACTGATGGGTTTTGATATGAGTCTGCAAGCAACTGATTTATGATGGTCTCTTTGCCATCAAACCTCTCTGCTAATATTCATCTGTATTTGCAGCCGCTCCCCAGCACTAGCATCACCGCCTCAGCTCCACCTCAGGTTATCAGGTATTAGATTCTCATAAGGAGCCACAACCTAGATCCCTCACAGGCACAGCTCACAATAGAGTTCACACTCCTATGCTGCCCCTGATCTGACCGAGGGCAGAGCTCAGGCAGTTTGCAAGTATTGGGGAGCGGCTGTAAATAGATACGGCTTTGCTCAGTCACCTGCCACTCACCTCCTGCTGTGCAGCCCGCTTCCTAACAGGCCACAGCTGGTACCAGTCAATTGGGGGCCCCTGACAGAACCCCTAGCCTGTATCATATTCCCTCCACAGGCTTGTGAAAGCGTAGAGGGCTGGGCCCCACACCCAATGCTTCAGCAGCATTGGGGTGGAGCTGGAGAATTGACATTTCTAGTAATTCCTAGTTGATGCTGAAACTGCTGGTCTGGGAACCACTAAAAGGAGGTCATTGGTTCTCAACACTGGCTACACTAAGTGTCTTGGGAAGGGACTGGTGTTAGGCCATCCCCAGTGACGCTGACTTCATTGGTCTGACGGGGGTACTCCATCAGTACTTCTTTAAAGTTCTTGGGTGATTATTATGTGTAACCAAGTACCAAGAGAAGAATTTCAAGTACTGAATCCTTGGGCACTCAAAGGTGTAGAGACCAAGAACAGGACAAGGAGCAGCTAGTGGTGTAGGTGGAACACCAGCGAGTGTTCTGGAAGCCATGCAAAGACTGTGTTTCTAGATACGGAAGAGACCAACTGTGCCCAGCACAGGTAACACTTCCTGCGAAATGTTCTAGGGCTGTATTTTCAAAGGCAGTTCTGTTCAGGATCATGATCATGTATGTATAGATCATAGAAAAGTTTAGGGTTTTTTAGGGCATCATTTATTGCCATTTTTTTTCTTTGGTTTCTATAAATAGGTGGTTGTTCAATTGAAATTGTAATGTCACAGGGAAAAAACTCCTGTGATTGAATTACTGTTACATTCTCAGACCTAGTCAGTTAGTAATATAATCTCCTATTTCCGTAAGTGTTCTTATAAGTTCATTTCACACAAAATCTAAAGATCATACAAATTCTACTTTAGAAAAGGTGAAGGTCCTTTTAGAGAGCGTAACTTCAGCATATACCTATTTTATATTGATCATTGCTTTTCATTGGAAGTGACCAGAGGGAACTACATATATTCAGTGTTCCCTGTTTTCAACACTAGTGAGCATCACTTTGTGTCAGGTCTTTGCTCCTAGAGCTGAATTCCTTTTCCCTGGGAGACCCCTCCCACCCCTGGCCAGCCTAGCAAAGTTGGGCGCATTTTTCAGGCCCTAACCCCAGTGTCGTTGCCTTTGAGAAGCAATGCTGATCCCCCGTCCCAGACAGTGCAGCCCTCGCTCGCCCTCGCTCGCCCTCCGCCTAACCCAGGAGCCTCCTGAAGACGGTGACCATTGCTTCCTTGTTCTTCCCAGTGCCAAGAACAATGCCTGGTGAGTGAGGGGCACTCTGTAAATGTTGGCCACATTAAAGAGCTCCCAGTTCTCTGGGAATAAACAAAAACTCAAGAAAAGGAAGTTCTAAAATTGATTACTTATATAACCTTTTCTTATAATTATAACCTTTCCTGCAGGTTACGGGTTGAGTGCCATATTTCTGCCATTTTGTTTCACAATTTATGGGATCATTCTATGTCCTTTCTTCATAAAGGAGATTCTATTATGACAGATTATTTTACTTCCTTTCCCCTTAAAAAAACGGAACCTGAGGATTTGTCCATCTAAACCAGATTTCTTCATGTGTCGCACCTGCCTTACTCTAACCCATCACACTCAGAAATTGGGTCACATAAACATTGTAGCAAAATTCTGGAATTGTTAAATAGGCAGCATTTTCATGATCTCATTATTTTTAATAAACATCTCTCTAATAAGTAACCCTATTTTCAAAGAAAATGGTGAGTTAAGAACGGATTGGCGAGAGGTTTGTCATTACCCAGATAGTATTCCCATCTTCCAAGTAGCCACTGTCAGCATTGGCTAGATGACGTGGAGCGGGGAAAAATTAGCGAGTGACTGGAATTTGAGCTTCAGCAGCACATGAATAACATGCTCCAGATACCTAAAGTGACAAGTGGAAGAAGATGAAAACATGTACTCATGAAAAAGATACATTTCACAAGTATACCTGCTGAACATTTACTTAAAACCTGAACTAAGAGAACTGGTGAGGGGTGTGTGAGCCCGCAGTCCAGCAAGGCCCCTTCGCTGTCACACCACCGCGGCCTGAGCCCTGCGCTCTCCCGGCCCGCAGCAGAGGCTCGGCATGAGCCGCTGGCTCCCACAGCATCGCCCTGCCGCTGGCCTGCTGTGAGCACCGCTGCGGCAGGAAATAATGTGAAGTGTTGGCTGTGCCTCTTAGAACGGAGAGATTTCAGTCAGCACCTTTGGATCTCTGCTCTAAGTTCTTTGGCATAATGCAATGCTGTCGCGCTCTGTCTCTCCTTTTCTTTTACTTTTCTGCTTTTGATTGTTTGTTTTCTGTCTCTTTGCTTTTCTCTTTTAATTGTTTTTTGACAGAGACAGAGAGAGACAGAGAGAAGGGGGAGGGCCCAGAGCAGTCTCCACAATTGACAGCATTAGCTTTCCATATAGTTTCACTCCACAGGTGGGCACGGGGCTGCGCAGGGCAGGAACTGGGCTGCGAGCCTCCCACATAGGGCCCAGCAAGAACTGAGCTGGGAGGCACATCCCAGTTCAGCACATGGGTCCGCATGGGTCCACATGGGCCGGGGTCGGTATTCAATCCTCAGGCTCCGGGGCTGCAAAGTGAGTGCTTAACCCGCTGAGCCATCCCAGCTTCCCCCTGTCTCTTTAATTTTAAAAGTCATTGTGTACCAAGAATTAAGAAGTCTAAAGTTTAATCACAAAAGTAAGGTCTCAATAGTTCGTGTAATTAGAAATGAGTAAATTTTTAAAACCTTTAAAACAATATATTATTGTAGTGCATAAATTGACAATGCTGTATCTAAATAGAAATATATAGAAACCATGTTGTCTGTAATGCTAGTATTTTATCTGTTGGTCCCCAACTGTTTTTCTCAAATTCCAATATTTAATTCCCAAACTGCGTGTACTTTCCTACCTTGCCACTCATCCAGAAGCAGCACAGAAATGCCCGTGCACTGACCGTGGGCACCGCCTCCGGTCTGGAGAGCGTGCCCTGCCCCCTGTGGGCACACAAGCACTCCTCTGTGCGGTTGGTTCTGTAGATGCAGAATGACCCCAAGCGAGTGCCACGTCCCACGGCTGCTCACGTTTACAGTCGAGAGTGCTCATGACGTGTGGGGACCCAGACTGACGGATTTGTGATGAGAGGGTGGAGGCGAGGGAAACTCATTAGAGGAAAGAAAGTGCCTTGGCTTTCAAACAGCCTGTCCCCGTCAGGCCGTGCAGAGCAGCGATCCAGCGAGAAAAGGGAGCGGGCGGGCGCCTCTTCTAATCTTTCTCCTGGGGGCCCAGGTGGACAAATTGGCAACCCTGTTCCCAGCTCTGTTCCCCTCTCCCCTTTGTACTGTAAGAACTGCTAATCGGATCCATGCTGCTGCAACTGTGGTTAGTTATTAACAGAATAAAAGCAGATTTCTTCAAAAGAACGGGTGGGGGAAACGACTACAAAATTGCAAGGTTGTTAGAATCTTAAATGCACAGCAGTGGATTTTTTCTTCTTATTCTGAATTATCCGATGAATACAAGTCTTTCATGTGTCACTATACCCATTTCTTCAGAAGGCAGCCAAATATTAAGCTTCTCAAACAAAAAGGAATCTTAGAAAGAAGAAAAATATTGAGGGAGGAATAAGAATAGGTTAGAATGAGGGGAAATTAGGTTTTGTTTTCATTAATTTGTCCTAGTGAGAGAAATATCAACTGCCTGCTCTCCTTGGCTCCCCCACCCCTGCCCCTACCCCATGCTCACATCAGAAGCAGGATTAGAACAGATTGAGCTGACAGCTGCCCTGCAGTTGGTGCCTAGTGTTCTGCAGAGTGAAGTTCAGCACCTACCACTCCTGTGGAGGGCACAGCACTATGGATCTAGACTTCCGGTGGAGGACAGGTGAGCCATGTTCTATCCAAACACACACTACTCCCCCCACCTCTCGGGGATTTTTCTGTGCCCCAAAGACCTCAGCTTTAGAGCTGTTGAAATGGTGTGTGTTTATGAGATACACTAAATATAGACAGCAGATTTTCAGTGTGGTAGTTTCTTTCAGTGCGTCTCCAGCATTCATGATGGAGACCACCTGAGACCCTCAGGATTCCCAAAGATGAAAGTGGCTCCTGCTTTCAACCAAATCCCATTTGGCGTCATATTAGCTATTTCCTGTTCATGTAGTCGCACTTAAAGTTATCTAAAGTTGATCAACTTTCCTAAAGTTTTGTCTTGCACTTAGTGGCCATTTCTGTTTTCACAAAGAAAATGTTTTTATTCACTTCACCGGAGTTATTGGGGAGTAAAGAATATCTAAAGTGAATGGAGAGGGGAAGAGAGTGGTTAGCCAGGTTCAGCCATGTTGCTCGTGCCCACCGACAGCTATGGGGCAGGATGGAAAATCTCGCCTCAGTAACGTCAGAGGCCAGCTTTCCTTCCAGGTCACTTGGGCATGGTCTATACCAGGCCTGTCCAACCTGTGGCCCAGGATGGCTTTGAATGCGGCCCAACACAGATTCTTCAAACATTATGAGGTTTTGTGTGTGTGACTTTTTTGTTTGTTTTTTTTTTAGCTCATCAGCTATTGTTAGTATATTTTATGTGTGGCCCAAGACCATTTTTCTTACAATGAGGCCCAGGGAAGCCAAAATTTTTGACACCCCGGTCTACACTAAGAACGTTACATTTTAAAGCTGAGAATCTTCGGTATGCAAATGTTTAGGGACTCCGGTCTATCTTTAATCAAAGCTTGTAGTGACCTCAGCAATAAAATCTAACAGTCTCTTGCCTTGTATTTCCTGACGTGACTTGCTGAGTGCCTTGGGAGAGCCTTTTTAGTTTCTTACCTAGAGTTCTTTGTAACAAAGTGCCTACTCCAAAAGGCCTTTAATGAGTTGCAGGTAATTTGACTGTTAGACTGACTTCCATATGAAATACATTAAGTAACTTTAGTACATTTAATTATTATAATAAAAGAGGGAAGTTGGAAAAATTCTGGCTTGAATCCAGTGGGCTAGCTGAAATAATGATGTATCGTACAAGTTGGTCTTTATAATAAAAACAAACAAAAAAACCCTAACGTGTTTGTAGCACAACCCTCGTGATGGCAAAATTCTTAACGTAGAGTGTACCGTATTCGCTTTTGGTTTCTTACTTGTCAGCTGGCAGGCCTTCGCAGCCACTCTGTCTTGGACTCTGGCAGTGAGGTTAATAAAGAGACTCGAAGCCCTTGGACTACAGCAGGGGAATAGTTGAGAAGATTAATCCAGCAGGTGTTTGTGTCGAAGGAAGCTGTGTGCCTCCTGTAAGGGTTCTGTCCTGATCGGGGCAGCCTGGCAATTTCCTCATTCCCTTCATGGCTCAGAAGTGCACCAGTCAGACAGGCCCCTGCAGTGAGTTGTTTAGGGCCCAGCGGCACATCAACAGATTGCATTATCTTGTGTAAGGATTTAGGATAACTTAATGCTATTTTGAATGAACATTTGAGCCATAGGACATGAAGGGTTTGTCTTCCAAGGCTCAGGCTAGCACTTCAAGGTTGAGGACCAGATTGTTAAGGTTCTGTGTTCTCGCTGCTGGGCACAGGTGAGGAGTGCATTACTTTCCACTTTGTGCTGCTCTGACCTGAGGCAGGTTAGTTCACATTAAAGAGGTGTGTTGAGAGTCTGCCCACAGCTGCCTCTCCCCCCACCCCCTCCACACCCTAGTACAGCACCTCTGGTAAGCATGTACTCCTATTGAAAACACCAAAGAACAGTAAGTTCTGTGAATCCACATTCGGACACTGGAGATGAACTGTTAAGTCTAACCACTAAGCTGGAACTGGAGCAGATTCTGTATTTTAAATGTCTGCTTCAGGGCTTATCAAAATTTTCTTTCTAACTCATCTAAATAAATGCCCAAGTCTCAAACATTCAATGAATTGAAAACTCATTTTTCACCTACACCCTGCCATTAGGTGTTAGGTCAGTAGTTAAGGTTCACCAGAGAAAATGACTGGTGAAGTTCATTGCAGAGCTGCGCCGTCTCCCCACATGCTGGTGGGTACTGTCTTAGGTAGGATTTTACAGAGATTTCCACAGATACTGAGTCTACCATGCAACCCACTGATGTCATCTCTTAACAAAATCATAGCTGTCGTTTATCATAGTGGAAGGAAGGATCCTAACCAGTGCTTCATGTTTCAGAAATTAAAGAAATAACTTCTATGAATGCAGCCCCAAGGTAAGAAGTTATAGTGCTCTTACCAGCAGGATTGGCAGAATATAAGAAATACATCTTCCAGAAGATCTATAAAGTCGGACTGTGGCAGGTGGAACCCATATTCTTCTTTAAAGATTTGACAGAGAGCTGATTTCCATAACATGAGGAAAGCATGAGGGTATATTAGAAAAGAGCAACCCAGTGTCTTTGTTTTGGAGGAAGCAGAATTGAGTAACAGTCAGAGGGACGTGCAAGATGGAAGTTGATCTTGGTAGTGATGTGTTTGTAATTGGTAGCAGTAACTCCTACAGTGTATTTTTTAAGCTCCTCACTAACATTAGTGACACCACCAAGGTTTCTTAAAGAGTAGAGGAGTAATTCAATTGCTAATTGCTAAAAGCTATGAAATACATACTGATTTCTGTGGCAGCATTACAGAGAAAGAATTTGATCATAGTAGAGTTTTTAGCGAAGTGACTAGAAGTATATATTCTTTGTTTCTTCTGAAGATTCAACAGCATTCACAGCTAGCAATTTCATTCACATGAATTCACAGACCCTGCTTGCCCTTGTTAATTTCCGGGAATTTATAAATAAGACCCAAATCCTGTCAGTAAATACCTCATGATCCCCAAGTATCCTAAGGGTTCTTATTGAGGAAGATTGGCCAACAACATTGTCCAGGTTTCGATGGTTTAACATGTCATTTCATGTTAATTTTAAGAAGCCAATTCTCTTGAATTATTATTTTTTTTTAAAGATTTATTTTTATTGTTTTTGACAGAGAGAGAGATACAGAGACAGAGAGAAGGAGGAGGGCCTAGAACAGTCTCCATAGTTTCACATCATTTGTTTTTCCACATAGTTTTATTACACAGGTGGGAGTGGGGCTGCATAGGGCAAGAACTGGGCCGGGGTCTCACCCCAGTGAGAACTGAACTGGGGGCACTCCCCAGTTCAGCATATGGGTCTACACAGGCCGGGGCCGGGATTCGATCCTCGGTCCCCAGGGCTGCAAAGTGAGCGCTCAGCCCACTGAGCCATCCCGGCTTCCCAACCTCTTGAATTTTTAATGGAGGAATATCATGTAGGACATTGCCTTGCACACAGTAAGTACTCAGTGGTTTTTTACTTCATATGTTACATTCAAGTAAAACCATTACTAACTTATATGAGAACTCGTAAGACATATAAATATGCTTTCCAGCCATTGCTTTCTCTTTCTCCACTTTGGCCCAAAGTCAGCTAATGCCACATTGGAGGGGAGAATGGATTCCTGGCAGTAAAACTGAGATGAAATAGTATCTTGTCATTCAAACTCGAGGTATGCCATGCTGACTAATCCTATCACCATTTCATCATGGATAACTAAATCCATACTGGTTAGTTGATTTGTTTGTTTGTTTGTTTGTTTGTTTGTTTGTTTGTTTGTTTGGTTTGCTGAAGAGAAGAAATGCTTTTTGTCTGACCACTACAACTTTTGAAAAATGGAATTTCTGAGTGGTTCTTTCCCTATTTGTACTACAAAGAAATAGCACCACATTACTTAAAAGGGGATAAATGATTTGTTTGCCAGAGGCTCTTGTAGTTCAGAGTTAGTGATTTTGGTCTGATTGAGTTTTTATAGTTATATGCTATAGTAATTGAGAAAGGAATTAACCCAGGGAAGTTTAGTCTCAATAAAGGATTAATGTGGAAATGCTATTCATCTCATCTTCATTCTCTGCTACCCCAACACAGCAGTGTTAGAGTATAACTTACATGATTGCATCCGATCAATAGTTCTGACTCGTTTGGTCTGTCCAAAAACAAGTTGGAAAAAACAAAACTATAAGTAATCACTTAATTAAAAATGTACCTGTTAAAGGCACTTGCCATTTAAGTCTTAGAACTGTGCTTGCATTAAGTGCCAGGAAACCAGTGTTTCCTGCCTTGATCTGCCTTGAAGAGGACACAAACCCATTCTGTTTCAGTTGTTTATTTCTGTAGGCCTCTTTATTAAATATAGGGGAGTGTGTCAGATTTATATGTCATCGTTAATACATACTAATTGATGTTTATTGACTTTTTGAGCAAGTGGCCCTGAATCTTTCTTTTTACTGATATTATCATTGAGAATAGGGGTCAGCAATACCTATTGGGCCAGATCCAGCTCACCACCTGTCTTTGTAAATAAAGTTTTATTGATGCTGTTTTGTTTATGAGTTGTCTTTGGCTGCTTTTGCACTTCAACAGCTGAGTTGAATAGTTGCAATGGAGAGCATATGGCCAACAAAGCCTAAAATATTTGTTGTCTGGCAGTTTACAGAAAAAGTTGGCCTATTCCTGATCAAGAATAATAATTAAAAAAAAAACAACTATGTAATTACTGGTAACTTATAAAGGTTTAATTGCCTGTTAGTCTGGGTTTGATTTCTAGATTAATCAGCTACACATTTGTTTACTCAACTAATATTTATTGAATGCTTAATGTGTGTCTAGTTCAGGGGATATAACAGAGAACAGTCTAGAAAGAGTTTTCTGTACATGTGGATCTTACATTGTAGTGAGATGAGACCAATGATAAACAGAAGTAAAATAAGAACTGTGGGGAGTTGAAATTGTGTTGCCTTTAAGAAAGATAGGCATGCACTTGTTAGTACTGACTGCTTCCTCTATCTTGCTCTGTGAAGTATACCAAGATATAACATATTCATGTCTCAGTTGATCCACTATAAGTTTTACTTTATTGATGTGTGTTAATTTGCCAAAAATATACATATTAGCCCGTTTACCGTTCAATTCTTTAAATACTCAACAAAGTAAAATGTATATGCCTTAGTTTCAAAGCCAGTATCTTATATAATGGAAAAACCATTAGTTTTAACTAAGATACAAACAAGGCATTATCTGCACTACTATGCAACAATGTTCTAGAGATGTTAGCCAGTTCAATTAGCCAAGAGAACTCAAACACACAAGAATGGTAATAGAAAAATAACACTGTCTCTATTTACAAATGATTGAATAGTAAACCCAGGAAACCCCAGAGAATCAATGGTGCATTAATTCAAACTATAGTAGAACTCAGTGCAATAGCTTAAGGTCTCACAAGGCTGCAAAGTGTTGGATGGTCCATGTTCCATTCAGAGGCTCAGCTAGGGCAGAATCTGCATTGTCTCTTTTAGATTATTGGAAGAATGTATTTCCTGTGGCTGTAGAAGTGAAGCCCTTGGGTTCTAGAGGCTGCTGTCCTTGCCTTGTGGCTCAGTTCACAGCATAGAAGCTTCTTCCAGGCCATCAGGAGCATCTGTCAGCTCAGAGGAGGCCCGAGTCCTCTCAGGCCTTCCCAGGGTCACCTCCCTTTTGGTTATTCCAAAGTCAGCTGATTCAGGATTGTAATTACACCTGCAAAATCTCTTTAGCTCTGCCATACAACAGAATCTTAGGAGTGATATTCCTTCATTTATTTGTCTTAAATTCTTTGATTAGAAACCAAGTCACAGGTTCTACCCTCAGTCAAAAGGTGGAGATTACACCCAGCATGTGACTCGTTGGAGGTCATCCTATAATGTGTCTGCCACAATAAATCCATATAGATAGAAATGGTCTAAAAAATACATAAACAGATGGGGACGAAGAGTTCTTCCTCACAATGGACTTTGGTCAATAAATGTGGAAGAAAAAAGGAAAGTAAAGAATCACCTTTAGCAAATACCACTGCAATAAATGTTGCAGACAAGATTCTCTAATGGATGCAAAAATTGGTACAAGTTTGAGAAGACACAATACTTCCCCTAAGATACTTAACTACAAAGGGCAGAATAGGAATTTTATATTGGAGGAACTTGGTAGAGACCACTACAAGCACATAAGGTAAACATCATCAGAAATGAAATGTATGAAAATGAAAAGTCATGAACACCTAGAGAGGATGAACTGAGAAGGGCATAACCTCATTTCAATCATGAAAAAATACCAGGTTGAACCAAATTAAAGAACGTGTAAGATCTTTAGTTAATATTGTACCATGTTAAGTTTCTCTTGGTAATTATGTTATGGTTACATAAGATGTGAGCTCTGGGGAGGCAGACTAAGGGATGTCAGGCAACTCCTTGTTCTAGTTTTACAACTTTTCTCTAAGTTTAAATGAATTCAAAAGAAAAAAAATTTTTTTAAATCATAGTATAGACTTGTGCTGAGAGTTAAAAGTGAAAAGAACAAATCAGCAAATAAAAATTCAGGTGACTTATTGATGTTTTGTCTTTAGTTCATGCAAAATTTTGCACAATATAGCATACATAATTGGAGAACAAAAAAAATTTTTTTAATAAAAAAAATCATAGTACAGACTTGTGGTGAACATCAAAAATAAAAAGTAAGGGGAAGCCGGGATGGCTCAGTGGGTTAAGCGCTCACTTTGTAGCGCCGGGGACCGGGGATCGAATCCCGGCCCCAGCCCATGGGGACCCATATGCTGAACTGGGAGCTCCCCCAGTTCAGTTCTCTCTCTGTCTCTGTCTCTGTATCTCTCTCTCTCTCCCTATCAAAAATAAATAAATAAATAAATAAATAAATATATTTAAAAAATAAAAAATAAAAAGTAAGTGGTTGTTTGAAAACAAATACGCAAGTATTAAAAAGTGAACTTTTTTCTAACTCATAGTATAGGTTTTTCCCGTTTAATTTGTGTGTGTGTGTGTGTGTGTGTGCTTAACATTGCAGACATAGAAGAAGGGGAAACATGGGCTGTATACTATTTTTAAATAATTACAAAATTTTGTTTCAAAGATTTTAGTTATGACAAACATATAATATAAAAATGCATGTTTTTGAAGGTGTTTACTTAAATCTGTTCAAAGGGCTCTGAATCGTCTTTAAATGGACTTTGGACACAAATGAGTCTTCCAGATTGTATTTGTCAAACATGTTTCCTGAGTCATCATCTTTTATGACTGTGCTTATACCTGTGCTTACGGAGGATAAAGTTATTTCTTAGTAACTATATGAAACTGTTGCTGTAAAGATGGGGGTAGACGCAAATGGAGAATGTAAAACAGTTTGAGCAACTGTATCTTTACCATGAAAAGGTTCTTGATTGCTTCTTTAAAGACAGAATTATTAGAAGCATTTTCCCATTGCTTTACAGAGAGAAATATCTGTCTTAGAATTGCACTAGACAACCAGTAGTGGCAGTATTTTATGAATTCATGAGATGAGTTTCTTAACAGACTTTTATATTTTCAGTTGAAATGTTGTATGTATTATAAGAGAGGTGCCTTGGGCTTGCATAGTGTGAGTAGTGATGTCCTGTATTAATGTAGAATTGCTGTTTGTTTTTACTGTCATGAGTCTATGAATCCAGCCTGTCATGCAGAAACAATCATGATAATGCAAGCTCTTACTGTCTTAGTGCAGCTGATTCCCCAGTGACATTTTTAAAAGTCAGGATTTGGCTACAGAGTGCTTTAAATTTCTAAATGGACTGTAGATTGGAGCCTCAGGGTATTTCATAGGAAGCACAAGTCCTGAACGGACACAGAGCAACTTTTGTGCATGTAGCCAAGTCAATGACCAGAGCTTATCCCTGAAATTGTTTTCATCCAGAATGTTAAGTATCTTTTACTTTACATTTAGTCAGTTGATGTTAATGCTAATTTACTACAAACGTCTACGGGTAAATGGGTGCTTAAACAAATTCTGTCTGTCTGGGTCTTTTACCCACTAGTTGTGGCTGGAGCTCAGCAGAAGCAGCCCCTCGGGCTTGCACAGTGCAGCATTTCTCAGGGACTAAATTCAGGCTGCTGTTTCCACATTCGCTGGAAATGAACGTGGCAGCTGAGGAGCCCTCAGAAACGCATCCATAAGTTTACATTCTTCTCTAAAAGTGAGAAGCCTAAACTCTCAGAAACAAATGGAGAATTTTTATAGTTATATTTTAACAACTATTTCTAGCTATCATCTAAATGGAAAATTATCTCTCTGCCTCTCTGGCTGTCACAGGTACAACCGTTATTAGGATTAGCAATGAGTGACAGTCCTCAGAGACTCTGGGGACCCTCATCTTCCTGGTCTGTATGTGGGCTGCCTGGCCTGACAGAGATGTCCTGGTGTAGAAATTCTAAAGGGTTGTTCAGGGTAGAGCACCAGGCTCTGCAGCATGACCTTCACCAGGGTGAGCTGCTGGTGACCTTCCGCTACTCAACTGTAACATACAGAACTATGGTGGAGTCGGCCATGTGGTGTCAAAGCACTTATGAGCTTGATCCAGCATGATCACGGGCCCTACCAGAGGGCTACGCAGGGAGATACCCGCATACACAGAGGGTGCCAAACATATATACACATTTTAAGAAAGGAAAAAAATGTATTAAAATTGTAATAATATATATACCAATAGAAGATGAGTACAAGTCACATTTGACTTCTTCAGTTACAAGAGGTCCTCAAAGTGGTTACCATTAGTATTTATGTAATACATTGATAACATCTCATAAAATGTGTATACATATTTTGGCCCCCCTGGTGTATGTATGGTATGTATGTATATTTCTGTCTGATTTATTGTAGCAAAGGGGGAAGTTAGAAGATAAAATGGCATGGTCCCCATGCATGAGAACTTGTGCCCTGAGGACTTTGCTAAGTTCCACTGCCTTTTTTATTCTATATTTTTAGTCTTAGAAATGTATTTAAATCTCTGAGCCAGAAAGTGAGTTGAGATCAAAGTACCTGTGAAGACTCTTAAATTTCAAAATCCTGTCTCCTGCCTTCACATGTCTGATTGTCTCTCTTTAAATAATAAAATAAGTATTTTTTCCTTTAAATCATATTCTAAGATTAAGGGCCATTAAATAACCAAGATTTATTAAATATTTATTATGCTAATGGAGGGATTAAAGGAGTAAAAGTCATGATTCCTCTTCCAAAGAGCTCACATGATAGTTTGAAAAGACATATTGAACACACTAAATGGAAATCAAATAGATGCTAAATATATGCTATTTCTTTATTAGCAGTAAAGATCAAAAGAGATGCAGAATGCTATTTCTTTCTCTAGTGAGAACACACACTATGCTTTATATAGTCCTATGTTTTGTGTTTTTAATGGAGGTCTTCTCGTAAGTTTATATTAAATCTCTGATTGATTATAAAGATCTCTTAGACATCAGTTGCTATTATTACATTGAATGGATATTAACAATGAGATACTGTGGGCCACTGTGCATGCCTGCCCACTTAGAGACTAGTTTAAACTCAGGGGATGAGTTCAGTTCATCAGTTTTGGATTTTGTTAAATGCATTGAAGAAGTGTGTGTCGGGGGATTTCAGCTACTAATTGATTTGTCTGTGAGTTTGGGAACTCATCCAGTAAGAAATTAAACTTTTCTGGAGGTCATTTGCTAAGTATGTTTATATGTGTTTCCTCTTTGTTTTACAAATAGGGGGGTAAAATAGCATGCTTTCTGAGTTATGTCTTTTACTATGTGGGAGCCATACCTTTTGTGATAATAAACATTAAATTAATGTAACTGTGTCTTTCTTTGTTTTGCACAATTGTAGTGTTAATGCAAAGGTTTCCCCCTTCCCCCTTCCCCTCCTGTGTTTTACAGGCAGTCAGATGCCTCCTCAGCCACCTGGGAGCCAGTCAGAATCTAGTTCCCATCCTGCCTTGAGCCAGTCACCAATGCCACAGGAAAGAGGTTAGTGTTCATCTTATATCTTACATTCCTTGTGTGTTGAGTACATGAGGCTTATATGAATTTACTTACTTACACATATCCTCATAAATGTTAAAGGGTATTACTGTATTTTTTCATGTGTAAGATGATGCTTTTGTCTAAAATTGTTAAATCAAAAATTGGGGGTCGTCTTACACATGGGAGTAACCCATGTATCAATTTCTTAATGTTGAATTAGAAAAGTAGGGGTCACCTTCCTTATACATGGGGGTGTCTTAAAAATGGAAAAATATGGTATGTTTCCCTATCAACCAACAAAATAAATAAGAACCTACATGTAATAATAAGTATGAAAAGAAAGATGCTTTCTTGCAGATTGAGTGAAGTTTTACCAAAGCACAGTTCAAGACTCAAAGAATACATATGTCCACATAGCCCCATGGAGCATAGCTCGTACATGACTGTAGTCTGATATTTGTTCTAGCTATGTGGAAGTGACTCTTAATGACTCAATTTGGATATTGGTTCTAGTGAAGTAAAATATTAGTGGGTTTTGATCGATTGTTCCATAATATTTAATATTAAAAATTTAGATGCATAGTAAGACCTTGAGTTATAAAATTGTAGGATGTTAGAACTGGAGCCAACTAGAAAGATCAGAGTCTAGTTACCTCACTTTACAAATAAAGAAACGGAGACCATAGAGGTTCTTTATGACTTCTTCATTTTCAGAGGCAAGTGAGTGCCAGAGCCAGAAAGCACCTGGGCTTTTCCTGAAGCCCATGAACATCATTGGTGTTGAAATGAATATTCAAGTTCTGACAATGAAGTTCAGGAGTTCAGCTGACTATCACTACACTCACCTTTGAAGTACTCCCCTTGGGAAGCTTATGCACAGATACCAGTGCCTAGTCCACCCTTCAAAGCAGTTTTAGAACTCTTTTTCTGGAATGGCCATCAGCTACCATCTTGTTACCCTTGATGTCCTGAATGCCATCAAAATGTCTTTCTTTTAATATTTTCTTTACCTTTGGACACAGAAAAAAAGTCATTGGGGGCCAGATCACGTGAGTAGGGAGTGTGTTATACAGTTATTTGTTGACTGGCTAAGAACTCCCTCACAGAGCGTGCCCTGTGAGCTGATGCACTGTCATGATGCAAGAGCCATGAGTTGTTGGCAAAGTGTTCAGGTCATTTTTATCCAACCTTTCCACGCAGCCTTTTCAGCACTTCCAAATAGTCAACTTGGTTGATTGTTTGTGCAGTTGGTACAGATTCATAATAAACAATCTCTCTGATATCAAAAAGGGTTAACAATATTGTTTTGACTCTTGATTTGGACTGACAGAACTTTGTGGTCATGGAGAACTGGCTGACTTCCATCGTGCGCTGTGACTCTTTGTTTCAGGGTCATATTGGTACACCCATGTTTCATCACTAGCCAAAACATCATCTTGCCTCTCCAAAAGGTCTTGGCAAACTTGGACTCTCATTTGCTTTTGTTCATTGGTGAGCTCCTTCAGAACCATTTTTGCACACACCTTTCTCATGCCAAGATTTCCAGATGAGATTTTCCTGTTTCTCTATCGATGTTTACTTGGCCTGCTATGCTTCTCACAGTCAGCCAATGATTTTGATGCACAGGTCAATGACTTTTTGCAATTTTTCATCAGTTCTGCTTGTTGTGGCCACCCTGACCTCTCTTCATCAGTGACGCTTTCTCTCCCCTCAGAAAATAACAATCCATTTGCACAGTGCCATTTTCTTCACGGCATGATCCCCATCAACTTGGACTACTGTGTCCCTGATTTCACTTCCACTCTTGCTGAGTTTAACAAGAAATTTAATGTTTGTTCGTTGCTCTAATTCAAGCTCCGACATTCTCATGACAGCACACAGAAACACAGAACAACAATAATGAATGCCAATCATCAAGATACCACCACACATCAACACGAACACAACTGTGAGACACTGATATACCAAGGTTATGAAACCTTATCAGAAGTTGTTTGTACAGTGCTGCCAACATAAGCACATGGTGGCAAGTTCATGAACTTAATTCTCAGACCGCGTATAATAGGAATAAAATGAAGTTTTCATTTCCTAACACCTTTTCATGCTTAACCTTTTTATTATAATTTAATGAATAGCTAATGCTTTAATTCCCTTATCAAGATATTACAATATGTTTTAATAATGGAATAGTGAATGGTTTTCAAACTTTAGGGTACACAAGAATCACCTGGAGAACTTTTCAAATAGATTGCTAGGCCACACCCACAGATTTCTGATTCAGTGCATCTGAGGTGGGGCCGGCCCTCAAAATCTGCATTCTGACAAGTTCCCAGGTGCTGCTGATGCTGCTCATCCAAGAACCATACTTTGAGGACCACACCTTTCTAACGATACTATAATATGTTTTGCTAATTGTGCGATGTGTGCATTTGTTTCTCTAAACTTTTCACTGTGACCTCCTATAAACCAGTCTTGTATCTCACATCCTCTATTATTGTTTGTTTTGTGTTAATTCTTCATATGGACCTGGTCCCCCGGAAGACATTACAGAAGTTAGTGGAGAGCACACTAAGCCACCCAAGGGGTATTCTCCCTAAACTCCTTTTCTTGGCCATGGGTTTCACCTACATTGTGTTGCTTGGCCAGGGCAGGTGGAGATGACAAAAGGACTAAAGAAATCATCCTGCCCTGAAAGCCTGCTCAGGCCAGACCCAGAGCTAAGGTGAAGATATTTGTGATTTCATTTAATCCATGGATCTATAACCTCATTCCCACTGGGAGAATTCTGCTTCTTTTGCAAGCATGAAAGAATCAGGTACCTTATTTGAAAATACTACAGTTCTAACCTTTATTACTAAGAACTGAAAAGAAAACCCTCCCACATCTTCCAAGGTCTTCTCCAACCCCTCCCAACTGATACGCGTGTAAGAAATGTGAAAATGTAGAAAACCACATGTCAAGGATGAAATGACAGTGAGGAAATGTAGTTAAATTTTTAACTTAAATGAAGTTATTTGCCAGGCAAAACCTAGATTTTCCTTCATTGTCACTATATGAATACTACTGTGCTGATGTGTTTGTTGTTTTTTCCTCTGATTATCTTCCTGTGTGTAGTATGGTTTTGGTCATATATTGGATACATAACAATCTGGGTAGTTATAATGACCATTTCCTTCAAAGAGCAAATACAAATTTTATAATTTGCTAAATCTGAATTTATTTTTATGAACATGTTTCCCAAACTTTCTCTGAAAGACTGTGCTAGAGACAGTAAGTATGTACATCCTAATATGTGCCTTTTGTTGCTTAGACAGACAGTCCCCTGAAAAGGAAAACCTTAAATTTCAAAATAACTGTTATATGATGCTTTGCCGTGCATGCATTAAATTTCCTTAAAATGGATAACAATACTTTTTTAAATAGATTTGTTATTTGTTAAAATCTAAAAAGGTATGTTAGCTCTTAATGACATTTGATCAGATGTCTTAATGGCAAATGACAGTCATTTTAGTGCTTTGGTTCAATAAACATATTTTTCTTCTTAGTTTTTACCATCATTTGGTGTGTACCAATAGTATCTACAGTGCAAAGTAGATCTAAGAAAACACTTGCTAGAAAATTCTCCAGCGTTGACTCCCATGTTCTGGAATTTAACTTCGTTTATACCTTTATAATTGATTTACCCACCTTGCCCACCCCCTCCTTGTTTAGGGAAGTGATAAAAGAAGCAGAGAGAAAAAAATATATGGGTAAGGTAACATCTTATTAAGAAAATGTATTCTTTCTCAGAAGCCATGGACCTTGATAAACAAATACATAGCTTCTATACTGCTGAATGTTAAAATAACCAAATTGAACAGTTCCTTTTGCACTTACTTCATTTAACAATTAGATTAAGATAAGAGAGTAAGATGCCACAAATATACACATTTTTTTAATGTATCCACAGGAGATGGATTTTCTTTAATGGCAAAGAATCTAGAAACACACTTGCCCAGAGACAACTGCACAAAGCAAGAGATGCAGCAGCCCACTCCTGTTTGGGGGTGTAGGTTTCTGGGTCCTCCCCAAGTCCACATGTGCTGACATACAACCCTGGAGCCTCAGGCCCTCCCGGCTCAAGAAGCTGAACTTAGCTCTGCCATCGTTCCTTGCTACTTGGTCCTTGTGTCCCCAACCAAGAAGAACACTTATTTAAAAGCTCTGTACTCTGTTTAGGAGAATTTTGGGTACCTGAGTCTGTCCTAGGCCCTGAACCACACTGGAAACTACAAGGCCACATCCTCTGCCCAAGGTTGAGTGAGTGCAGAGTCGGGGCATGGCCCAGATGTCTGGAACAGTGGCTCTTGTGGCCCTAAGGTTTCCCCACCCCCACCCATCTCCAATTCAATATCCTCCTTATCTGGTGGTTCTGGTATTGAGTTTGTCAAAAGACGTCATTCACAAACCTATTTCCCCACATTATATATAGGCAAAAATAACTGAGTTTCTATAGTTTTAAATTTTTCATCTATAAAAGTATACGTGCAAGTAAATATGGATATGGCCGTCCTTAAAAAGAAAGGACTCACTTCAGATATTTGTTGACCTCTTTATTCTTATGTAGTAGTGTCTCCTCTATATTTTCATCTACTTCCCTATAGAAAGCTTGATTTAGTACTCTCCTGTTTGCATTTTATATGGTACTGGTTCTGTTTATAACACTAAGTTAATAAAGAAAATTAGTTCAAATTCTGTGGGCTTAATTGTTCATTACTGATACATTTAAAAGGAAAAAGGGCAAAACTTCAGTTTAGTATTTTGTAATACATTTGCCATTGGTTTTTATTTTAAACTAAACCTCTGTAGGCCTCATATAAAGGCATACAGAATTGCTATAAAAGCACCTCACCAAAAAAAAAAAAAGAAAGAAAAAATCAAGTAGTATAAATTATGCAACTTAAGCATTGGAAGAATAGTTAAGATAATCCTAATATAGTGAGATAAGTTTTACAAGAAAAGTGTAGCCAACAAGTCTAGATTAGTTTTATCTTTATTTCTTAATCTTTAACATAAATATCTCTTAAAATTTGAAAAGAGCAATGGGAAACAGCTTACAATTGTGTTTTTCTTCTTTCCAAGAGGGCTTGGAGGGAATACGGAATAGTCATCTGAGCAAATAAATAAGTATAATGATTATTAAGTCCAAGGTGATCACATTTTTAAACCCTGTAAAATGTTAAGCTTAATGAAACTAGCAAATGCCCTTCTAGTTTATTGGATTAACAATTAGGTGAAAATGTGTCAAGAAGGCTTATTTATTTGGACAGATGTAGAGAGGTCAGAATTAATTTTTTGAAAACCTTTTAATTGAATTCCCTTTAATTTTCACAGTGGTGTCTGCTTAAATATTCATGTTAATGCTGGTGGTTTTCTGAAGGTCTGAGCTCAATCTGGATTCTCAAAATCAACATAGCTTATTTAACCCTTTTCATCTAGCCTGCCAGCAGGGACTTCCTCAGTGTAATCCCATAGTATTTGAATAATTAGAAGGTAGTAATGAGGATTTAATTAGTCCTTGAGATACGTTGAAAGCAGAGCCACTGAGAACTTTCCCTTTTGGACGTGGATTGCGGGCAGAATGGCTTCTGCAGGGCTGCGATGTGCTAGGAGTGTATTCTGTTGCTGGAGGCACTTCTGTGGCACCATTCTGTGACCCGCAGGTCTGTGGAGAAGGGGTCCTGGGTGAAAGGTTCCGGAATTATGGAAGAGCACCCACCCCAACCTTCGTTTTTGTCCACCTACTTAACAACCTTCCTTTCTCTCTCTCTCTCTCTCTGCTGTTTACACATCGTTCCAGGGCAGGTGGGCAGGCTCACTGTACCCGAGAACTGGCTTTTACAGCGGTACCAAAGTCAGGCTAGCCAGACGAGTCATGCATTTACTCCAGCTGCAGGACAAGGAGAAAAGTCACAAAATGTTGCCGTTTTATACATCTCAAGCATTTAAACCAAACTTAGTTCTGGATGGCTGTGTGTTGGAAGAATGACAGAATTCTCATGTTTGAAATATGTTCTTCGTGGTGACATTTATCAGTAGCTCTGTGTTTATAAATATAAATAGTGATAGTATCCAGAAAAAGTGTGTGGCAGATGGGGTGCAGTCAGGCATTTAGGGATATGTGTGTGCGCACACATGTTTACTCCACAAAAGGTAAATCAGAATTTCTGTACTTCAGGGCTGCCAGGATAGTTCAGCCAGTGGAGCACTTGCCTTGAAACTGTGAGGTCTGGGGATCAAATCCTTGCCCCGGGCCATGCAAACCTATATGCTGAACTGCAGTGCAACTGGTAACCACCAGGGTGGTGGCAAAGGTTCTCGCCTCCCATGTAGGAGGCCCCTAGTTTGGTTCCAGCCCCATACAACCTCACATCCACCTATGTGAAATGATCACAACTAATGATACACAGTTATGGAAATTGCTCTGGGCCCTTCTCTCTCTCTCTCTCTCTCTCTCTCTCACTCTCTATCTATCTATCTATCTCTCTCTTTATCTCTCTCTCCCTCTCTCTCACCTTCTCTCAAACAGTAAAACAAATCTTTAAAAAGAAAGAAAATTTCTGTACTTCAAAAGTATGAGTTTCAAACTAATGTGTTACGTAGATTGATCAACTAGAATGTGTCTTCATTATTCTCTCTTCTTTTTTATTCTTCTATTAATCCCAAATGTTAACTGCCTTGGTATAATTTTACTCCTATGCCTTAATGTATTTTTAGTTTCTTTTCAAAGTATGAGTAGAATTCCTTATCAAATTTCTAGGTATTTTATTTGCTTAGGGCAAATCATTCTCTTAGTTTTTAATGCCAAGGGCAAAGAAAAATGATCTCTCAAAATAAATCCAGGGTCTAACTATAAATTAGACTGAGCTCCTGAGGCCGGAGCTGAGTCCTGTTTATGCTGCTCATCCCTGTGTGTCCACAGAGCCTTGTATATAATAGACATTCAACAAAGATGGAGCTGGACAGTGGAAACAATTCAGCCTTCACACCCATTCAGAAGTTTCAGATCTCTTTAGAGCCCAGAACAAGCAAAGAATAAAATACTTCTTGTTCTTAAATTAAGAAGGCTTGCCATACAAATGTCTTTCGATTTTACCATGTAGGTATTTGCGGTGGCATACGGTGTTTCTCTCTCTCTCAAAACACTGTAGGCTTTTTAATCTTGTACCAGATTAAAGGTACCACTTCTGCTCCCCATGCTTCGCAGACATATTTCTACAACCCTACAGACGCCGCATCAGCCTGAGCTGGAGCCGTCACACCTAGGCCTGGCACTAAATGCAGTGTCCCGAGGCCACCTCCACTACCCCAGGGTCCCACCGCAACCATGCTCTTTATAACCCAGGAAGCTTTAAATGAAAATAAGTAGGATTTGTGAAAATGTTTTAGTGCTACTGTAATAGCTGTTTTCTTTGTCATATTTACATCAAAAAATTGGTTTTGAAAGTTTAAAAATTATTTTGACTATCAATTACCCTAACTCCTTACTAATCAAGAACAGAATGTTAGTACAGAAGTGGAGACCACCAAGATCATTGTTAAAGAGTTAGAACTAGGATTTAAGACTTCTGTTTTTGAAAACTGCAGAAATAATATATTTCTGTTGGATTTTCTCAGTTTTGAGTATGACACTAAATCTGCAGATGCTGAAATATTTCATAAGGTATACCAGTTGTCAGACAATGTTCTCTTAATCATCTATCTGATTACCCTTTTATACAAAGGTGTTCTTATTTACATTGTAAGCCTACTAAATATAAAGTGATGCTGTCTTTCTGCACAAGGGTATTGTCGAAAAAGAAAATCTATCACTTTCTTCATGTGTTTCTCTGTACGTGTAGTGGATCCACGTGTTAAGGCTTTTATGAGTCTGCCCCCACACCCAGATGCAATTAATTTAGCCTCTGCTCTTAATTGAGGATTCCTTTTTCTATAATCTGTGACAGATGAAAATGAATTCAAATGGGAGGTTATATACAAGAGAGAATATCTAGAAAGCTGTTTCTAATTTCTTCAGCCTCAGAACTCTGGGCTGGATTGTGGACCAAGCCAAAGCTAGTCAGTAATGAAGGAAATAACAGTGTAAGACTTGTATTAGAGTTATCATTAAATTCCTACTAAGTCTTCTACCCAGAGACCTATTCACCAAAAAGCTGGGAAAGCAAACAGCATATGCAGAAGAGGTCTGTTTATATTTGCTGAGGAATCATGTCAGTCTAAATTTTAGAATCTTTTAAAAGAAGCATGATTTTGTTAGTTTTGTTATATGCAGCGTTTTATTTTTTTGAATTGCCAATTTAAGCTTGTTTTTAATAGTTAATGCTTATTTGTAATGGGCTCATTAGTTCATGATAGTATTTGAGAATGTCGGGGTCTTAGCTAAATTCGTTGTGGTGCACTTCATGCCCTCATTTGTAACCGTATGTTTCCTCCTGTGCCTTTCGGGTCAGTATCTCAGGGAAAAACTCTGGTGTGCCTGCCTCCCGCAGCCAGATTCGGGAACGCCCTTGACTCCGTTCTCTCGCCTGTCTTCCCCACAGAAGTCAGCACGTTCTGTGCATCTCCCCTGTGGTGTTTTCCACACGTCCCCTTTCTTGGTGTCCACAGTCACTACCCTAGCCCAGGTCACCCAAGTACCCGCAGCAGCCTCCCGGCTCTTCCTCCTGTCTCAGCTTTGTTCCCTTTTAGGCCATTTTCCGTGCCACATCCAGATGGTCTTTCCAGGAGACTGATTAGATCATGTCATTCGCTTCATAAAGGTCTCCACAAGCTTCCCCGTGCCTTTGGAGAAAGGCCGTACTACCGTATTTTTCTGTGTATAATTTTGTCTAAAATTGTTAGACCAAAAATCGGAGGTCATCTTATACACAGGAGTAACCCTTGCATTGATTCCTTAATGTTGGGTTAGAAAAGTAAAGGGCATGTTATACATGGGGACATCTTACACACAGGAAAAGTAGGGTCATTTGCTTGGTTATGAGGCCCTTTCACATCCCACTCCAGCCTCTGTTTCTGGTCTCACCTGTCATTACTCTCCATTGTCTCACACAGTCTCCTGCCACCCTGAGCCTCTTTGGGGACCTTTATATAATTTCTTCTTTCCAACCCTTTTGCCACCCACACCTCAACCCCATCTCTATCCCAACATAGCCTGGCACCTACTAGGTCGGAGGTGGCGAACCTATGGCACGCGTGCCCAAAGTGGCACGCAGAGCAATTATTTCGGCATGTGGAGGTATGAATACCATTTAAAAAATTATTGTTTATGCTCTTATAGACATAAAAATAATCAATACCTCTATCTCACTTGATGGGTTGGCACGCGAGTCGAGCGAGTATACTCTTATTTCATAAACTTTGGCACTCAGTCGCCAAAAGGTTCGCCACCCCTGTACTGGGTCCTTGAGTGTGTTTGCTGAGTGAGTAAATGAGTGAAGCATTACCTGTCACAGTACTGCCCCGCCTCCACCCCGGTGCAGTCTGGGAGAGCTTGGGATGCACTGCTGGGATTGACAGTTGCGCCCTCTCCCCAGCTAGAGCTTGGTGAGGATAGGACCGTGTGGCTTTGTTCAGCTTCATAACTCCAGTGCCTCATATAGTACAGGTTTTGTCTCATTTTAATCTTCAAGGACTCTGGAGCCAAAATATCTGGATTAGGTATAGGCTTTACTAGTAACTAGTTTTGTGACTTTGGACAATTAATTAAATCTCTGCTTCCTCATACATAAAATGCAGATCAGAGTGTCCCTTGGATTTGTTGCATAAATCAAGTTCAGTCCTGTACCCGGGAGTTATCAAATGCAAAGCAATATGCAAATATTAATAATAACCATCTGGGGCAAATGACTCAGGTGAGACCTGGGTTGAAAGCCTTAAAAAGTAGTTTCTTTGCTTCTTTCAGCACATAGTGACACACACAGAATTGCCTTTGCCCTCGGCACTGAAGTGGACACCTACAGCTAAAACTCACAAGATCTGTGTAAGAAAAGGCCGGATATTTGGCCCCCCCAGGCACCATCTGGGTCATCAGTCTGATCCCTCCCCTGACTCTGATTTTCCCAGTGATAGATGATGTCAGTAGCTGAAAGGGTTTTGGGAGGGTGGGTGGGGAGAACTGAGATGCTTCGCCTGTGCCTCTGGATGCAGGATGCTGAAGTGGCGGGGAAGGGAGAGGGAGCCGTTCTGCCATGAACCTGAGCCACAGCTGCAGGAGCCCTGGGGGGCCTGGGGTACAGTCCTACATGGGTCATTAGCTTCTGTCTTCCTCAAGGCAGTTCACATTGTGAAGAGAAGCAGGCAGGCAAATAAACACTGGAGATATTAAAATGTAACAAGAATATTCTTTAAACTCAATTTTTCTCTCCAAATGGGAGTGTGACACCTATTTGTGATGAGCAATCACTCTGCCTGTCTTTGGAGCCAGAGACACTCTGCTAAGGTGGTGCAGCGTGTGACCATCATTTCACACGTGTGGGGAAACATCTCTTATCGAACTGTCTTGAAGAAACCAGGCACTGATGCCCTGAACTTCTAACAGACGCCAACATGAGAATAAATGGTCCGTGTGGCAGAGGGAAAACGTGCTTTGCTGTCCCGGTGGCTGGTGGAGCCCGGGGTGCCTGTCGGTGTCCTGACTGCGCTGGGGCTCTCTGTCCACGGGCGCTGCTGAGACAGAAGAAAGCACGTTCTCCCGTAACCCTTCTCTGCTCTTGAGCTGTTTTGCACGGCCAGGCCGCTCTCGCTGGCTCTTCCCGGTTTTCTCTTTCAGGGGCAGGCGAGCTAGGATCTGGGCTTCATGCTTAAACTCTTGTTTATGCAACAGGATTTAAAGTCTCTACTGCTGATGTTGCAGAATTTGTTGTCTGACGTGAAGAGGAAGAAGGATGTACATAGAGTTGGAAGCCCAGAACCATGTTAAAATGCCTTCCAAGTTTACTTTTCTGAAATTTCCTATTTTTGTTTCCTTACTTACTTGACTTCTTTTCTAAGCCATTTTCCTACTACCCTTCTTCCACTGAGGGATGCCGTTTCATTGTCTGGTTAGTAAATCCATCAGCGACTGTTTCGGAGCTGTGATGACCTATCATCGCCCATTTAGATCCGTGCAGCTTCCCTTCTTTCCTGTGTATCACCCCCAAATTGCCCTTAAGGCCTAAGTTTGATTTTCAGTTAAATATAATTTTATTCTACTTGGGGGAATTTTGGAAGTACTTCTAGAAGTGAACTCTATCTCTCTGTCTTGTCCAGTAAAGAATTTTTCCTCACTCCTCCTGCATAAAAATATTCCGTATTCATTTCATCTCATATGGAAAATGTGATTTGTTTATAATGACCACATAAATCAGCTTTAATTTTTTTTTTATTTACTAAGGTTTGGACAATAACACTGGATCTTTCCTTTCTATAAGAATTTTTTAAATATAAATAGGAGAAGCATATAGCATGTATTTTAACCCAAGAAAAATATCTACTTAATAAACCACAAATAGTACAGTGCTGAAGAAAATACTTGAAAGTTTCTGAAAACTCACTTTAATGCAGAGAGTGCCCCTCGAAAAGTATACACGTTTTAAGAAAGGAAAAAACTGTATTGAAATCGTAATACTCAATATATACCAGTAACAAAAGATGAATACAGTCACATTTGCCTTCTGCAATTACTAGAGGTGCTCAAAGTGGTTACCATCAGCTTCCAGACACTTCTGAAGATGGCGAACTACTGCTTGAGCAACATTGACCAAAGTGTCCACTTGTATAACTGCGCACGATGTTTCCATTTACCAGGCATCTCAAACTTATCATGAAGGCATGTGATTGTTAGGCGTGATTGAGGTTCTGTTGCATATTTATGCCTCCATTGTCGTTGTACTTCCACAACACTCGAGTTTCAAATGGCATTTCAAAATAATCTGGGTCTTCTCAAAGAACAACAGTGTTTCTGCCATTTTCTTTGACTGTCCTTCCTGACTCATGGTGACGCTAGCATTCATTTGATTAACACCATCTTTTGAGCAAACATCATATTATACATTGCTACCGTAATTCAATTCAACTTCAAAAGGTAATGCATAGATAACATCGCTTTAAATGTGTATACATTTTTTTGGCCCCATTCAGTAATATAAGTAAATATTTTAGAAATGCTAATTCTCTCTTAGGCCAGTTTTCCAAGGTAGCGATGAAGGGATTTAAAAAAAATAAGAAAATAAAAATATTTCTTTGGCTAAGTCCTTAACATAGGTCTATATAATAGAGACTGAAGGAGCATTTTCCCTGGACTTGACTTACCATGACCTAAACTTCCTTGTAGTAAAGAATACTGTATTTTCTCGCGTATAAGACGACCGGGCGTATAAGACGACCCCCTAATTTTACAGTTAAAACATAGGTTTAGGCCTATATTCGCTGTATAAGACTACAGCCTCGGAAGTGGGGGGTCGTCTTAAACAGCGAATATAGGCCTAAACCTATGTTTTAACTGTAAAATTAGGAGGTCGTCTTATACGCCGGACAATACGGTAGGTAGTTTGTCTAGGACTTTTTCATTGGTACGAATGTAACTATCCGTGGGTGAATGATGATAAGGAAAGCAGACCTGAACTGCACACCGAGTGACCACGTGAGGTCCCGCAAGCCTACCAGTCCTGCCTCCAGCTCCTGGACACATAGAACCTAACATTCATAAAAGTATTAAATTGTAATTAAATATGTAAATTGAACCTATGTGCCTTCAGAGCAAACTTTAGGGCAAGTTGTTCAGCCTCTTACTGGTGGTAGAAACAAGCCAGGCTTTTATCCTATGAGCTCCAGAGCTCTGAGACGAGACCCAGCAAAAGAGCAGAACTCGTTTTGTCTTGTGTTGTGTTGCTGTGTTTTGTCTTATCTCAGCTAGAAAGAGAATGCTCTTATTTCAGACTCTGGTCATCCTTTATCCCCACAAGAAACCTAATGGATTGACTCATCCATTGTATAGATCAGGGATTCCCAACCCTGTGCCCGCGGGCGCCATGGCGATTTGTGGGCGCCTGCCATTGTTTGACTGCATCAGAAGTTTTTCATAAACACTAAGTATAACTATCGTTTATTTTTATACATTTGTTAGAACTTTAAAATATTGTTTGAGTAGCTACACAGGTTTATTATATTCGTGGGTATGTTTGCGATATCGTATGTATAAGTATGTCCCTAGCTGTCGCCTTTGTACCTGTCGCGTCTTGTGTAGCCGCTGCGCTCTTTACACTCTCCTCCACCCACCGGGAGACGCCAAGTTGCCGTTTTGATTGCGGTTGCTGGACTGATCGGGTCGTGACGGTTAGCTAGGATCACAGTGTTTTGATATATTTGATTTTAAATGAACTAAAAGCGAGGTAGGTGATCTATTATTATGGTGGCAATTTGATATGATATTGTAGTTCTATAACTATTTTTATGTTTATTTTTTTAGTCCTAAAATGAGTGGACCAAATAAGAGAAAACGAACCTATAATTTTAACACAGACTGGGAGGAATCATATTGTTTCATTAATTTAAAAAGTAAATGTGTTTGCCTGTTGTGTGGCAGTAGTATTGCAGTGCCGAAAAAACATAATGTTGAACGTCACTTTCAGACAAGTCATACCACTTTTGATACGTATTATCCACTTAAATCTGAAGTAAGAAAGAAAAAAATAAATCAACTAAAATTAAGTTGAACTACTCAACAGACTGTTTTCACTAGACATGTGGAAAAATCTAAAAAGGCAACCATTGCTTCTTTCAAAATGTCTCACATGCTCGCAAAGAAGAAAAAACCTTTCCAGGATGGTGAATTGTTAAAAGAAGCATTTCTGACTGCTGCCGATTGTTTGTTTGAGGAATATTCTCACAAGCGTGAGATTATGTCGACGATACAAGACCTACAGTTGTCAAATAACACAGTCACAAGAAGAATACACGCAATTTCAAAAGACTTGCAAACTCAGTTAAAGACTGACTTGGAAATATGTGACTGCTTCTCTCTGCAATTTGACGAGTCAACAGATATATCAGACACCGCACAGTTGGCAGTTATGGTGAGAATGGTATTTAGTAACTTCACAGTAAA
>PVKE010018847.1:0-29089 GCA_004027555.1 Craseonycteris thonglongyai
TTTGTCTTCAGTGCATATTTATTTCTATTTTACTTTTTGACAGATAGAGAGAGAGACAGAGACAGAGACAGTTAGAGAACCGAACTGTGGGAACTCCCCAGTTCAGCATGTGGGTCCTGCCTGGGCCGGAGCCGGGATTCGATCCTCGGTCCTCGGGGCCTCAAAGCGAGCGCTCAACCCGCTGAGCCGTCCCGGCTTTTCCCTCTTTCAGAATTTTTGCAAGAACAATACTAAACCCTCAGTAAATGATAGATAATGGTAGCATGTATTGATTATTAAACAATAAAAAATTGTTCTTTTATTTCATACCTGATAGTACTTATAGAATGCTTTTCTTCTAGAAACTTCTAAGTATGTGACTGTATAACTCTTATATGGATTTCTATAAGTCCTTAATAGACTCAGGCCAAAGTGGCTCTATTTGCCTATAACTTATTAAAATATTAAGGGTATCTGTAGAATGGGCTTTATAATTATGAGAACTGCATTTAGTAACAGTGTTTATACTTTATTTAAATATTTATTTTCTTACACATGTAGGTTGATTTAAAGAAATATGCTGGATACTTAACAAAACCTTTCTAAATTGCAGTTTGTTCATATCAACAACTTAAAACTCATCTGCAGAGCACACCAACTAGTACATGAAGGCTACAAGTTTATGTTTGATGAGAAGCTGGTAACAGTGTGGTCTGCTCCTAATTACTGCTATCGTTGTGGAAATATTGCTTCGATCATGGTCTTCAAAGATGTAAATACAAGAGAACCAAAGTTATTCCGGGCAGTTCCAGATTCAGAACGTGTTATTCCTCCCAGAACGACAACGCCGTATTTTCTTTGAGGCCTTCGCCCATCCTGCTGACCCATTTTTCTGTCCTCTTACCCCAACTTTCATGTATTACCCTATACAATATACTTTTTATTGAGCACTTTGCTGCTGAAATGCTGCCTCTTGCCTTTTTTTTAAATTTTAAATTATCTAAATTTATTGTTTGTTATGTGTCTATAGCAATGTTTTTCTATCAGTTTTTTTTCTCATCCCATCCCCACCTTGGACTCTTCTGAGAAGACTTGAGAAACGTCTTAATATTCATACTGCTGCATGTAGCTCTTGCTTATTTACTGGTCTGGGGGAAACAAGATGTGTTTCCTTTTTTTAAAAAGCCAATTGACAGAACAGACTATACTGAAATACTCCTTTTGTATCATTCAGCCTTTTGTTTTGTTTGGTAAGTTTTAAGAAATTTCAGCAGCAAAGTTGTTATTCAATGGGCGCGATGGACTGCAGATGCCCCAAGTTATGTATACTTGTCCCAGCTGTAAACTTCATTGTCCTTTGTTGGATGATATTTTAAATGGATATAAAATAAATTGGTCTAAAGGGCTGCCCTCCTTGTGTGTTTTTAAATTTTAGTTAAAAACTGCTACAACTTATGACTTTGTACATTAAGATAATTGTATTAATCTTTTTTCAGATTCCTTGTATTTTTTAATAAAGTAATCTTAAAACCCAGATAGGTTAAAGTGTTAGAAATTTTAAACAGCTTACATTGTTAGCTTAAAGTTATTCTTTTTTTCTTTTTTCCTAGTCAGAGTTCTTGACCCTTTCGTTATTGAGTTTAAAACTTCAACTAAAATTCAATACTATTTATTTAAAATAAAAATCACTAAACTGTGCCTAAAGAACATAACTGCCATATTAATGTTTTGGTTTATATCCTCTATAGTAATAGAAAAACATTTAATACTTGTAATAATGATGTGTTCATTTGATACCAGTTGAGTAGAATGTGATCAATCCAGTTTACAATCTATCATGAGTATCAAGTAAAATCTATGTACTTTTCAATAGGAATCATTCTTTTGCTGTAACACTTGACCTTAACTTTTAGAAAGTGTTCATTTTTTAACTGCAACTGGAAAGGTTGAAACGTCAGGACTCTTATATTTGTGAACTGTAATCTGAAGCAAGTTTTAAAAAGTGTAGAAAGAAACAAATTGTCCTTTTCTGTAAAGGTCTGTGATACCATGTTTCGGCTTTGTGTAAGTAATTTGAATATCCAAAGGGTTGTGATGATCAGTTCTTGATATGCAATGTCCACTTAATAAGGACAAGTGTTCCAGTGTTTCTTATGACTGTGGTCATAAGTGATGTTGGAATTTACCATTTTGTGAAATAGTTGGTATCCCTTTACTACTATAATTAATTTTTGTCATTCCAGGAAATCTTTGTGAAACCAGCCAATTAATAAAGCACTTTAGCATCTGTTCAGGTAGTTTTGAAAACCAACTTTTCCCCTTCAGGATAGGAAATTCCAGGTTACCTAAAAATGCAATAAAAATCTTTATAGTCTATGCTTCTTGGCACATAATTTTTCATCAGGGTTTTCCTTTATTAAGTGAGCACAATACTGTTTTGATTTCTTTTTCCCAACCATCCAGCTACTTGTATAGTTTTTAATTATATAGCTATATGATAGTGGCTAAGACATTTGCTGCATACACTTGAACTGTTGGGTCAGTAACTTTGTGTCACTGTCCTGACCCCAGTGTAATTCAGGGGAAAAGGTATTAATCGTACAGGGATATGTAGCTATGTATTTTAATAATTGTGAAACACTGGAAATTAATGATGCAGACAACTTGGTGTGGTCTTTGAACAGCTCAGCAGTATTTTTTTTTTTTTTTCTGTTACCATAAATTGTATTTAAGTGCTTGCTCTCTTCTGCTTTTAAATTATACCAATAAGACTGGTAACCCCCAGCCCTCCCTTCCCATTTGACATTTCCTAGCCTTGATTGATGTAGTCATTTTAGTTATCCCTATAATGTGACTTTTATTTTTAAGTCATGGTGTACTGCATTTGTTTGTCACTAGTTGGGCATGTGCCAATAATATTCTGTCCATTCCTTAACTGCCATCTCTGTTCTGTTTGAGTTTTTTCTCTTAAACTGAATAACAGCTTTTTGCATGGAAAAAAAAATAGTTTTTACTATTAGACATGTAAAGGGAAGAGAGAGTGAATGTATTGAACTTTGTAAGCCTGAAAGGAATATTTGGATTCCTCTAATAAATAAGGGCTATGTACTATATAGAATAATCATGTGGTGGAAAATATTTGGAAGTCGTAGGTTTGTAGACAGGAGGATGTTACTCCCTGTATCTAGGCTGAATGTAAAATCTCTTATGTTGTATTAATGGGGGTAATAAATTTTTATTTGCATATGATATACTTGGTTTCTAATAAAGTATCCTAGGCTCTAGTAAGAACTGTCTACTTTTAATTTTGCCAATCACTCCCTTTCTTTATTTGATTGATATGCTCTTGGCTAGTTTTTTATAGCTTAGTGTTTTTTTCTTGAAAAACCTCACCACTTTAAATGTGTTCATTTGGGTGTGACCCTAAAAAGCCTGAATCAAGAACACATCTAATATGCGGCCTGCATCAGCTCCTACTCCCATCTGGATGTCTAGAACTGTTGGAAGATTTGGACGTCTTAAACCCTGTGTTTTCCTTTTGAAATAATTGTTCATTGATTAAGATTTGTGTGTTTTTGCTTTGTAAGCCCAGCATGAGGTTTTGGAAAATGCCTGTATCATGAAAGCAAGTCTAAACTCTGAGCCTCTCTCATTGTGAGAAATACGATTGCTTTTCATCAGCCTCCAGAAAATTGTATACCTGAAGTTGAAGAGATTTAACAGCAAGAATCCAGATTTTTAAATGTACTTGTTTTTTAAATGCTAATGTTTGTAAAGCACCTTCAGTTCTTTGGATGAAAGGTGCTATATTTGCTCAGTGTAAATTAATAAAAATATTATAGGAAGTTTGTCAGAAAATTTTATCTCAATACATAGTCTATAGTATGTCTCAACAAGAAGTTAGCGTTTTATATAACACAATTTAAGTTAAATACTTATTCTTTCACTTGGTTGCTTGACTAGTAAACATAAGTGAAACTTTTTCTTGTTCTGCATTTGTCACTGAGCTGTGTTCCATTTCTTTTAAGGCAGTATCTGTCCATTGTTACAACCTGGGTCTGGTGCCCAGAACTATGCTTCATGAGATTGTCACAACTCTTTCCATTGTGTATTGATAGTGTGCAGTCATGCTGAGAAAATATACAGTAATAAAACACCTTAAAGAAGCATTTGGAAAGTCCCCTAGTAGCCCTGATGACAAACACTGTAGATGCTTAGGGAAAGTTGGTTCTTTAATCCCCTCTTAATAGCTTTCTATTTCCTTGTCAGTCAGTTGGTGAATATATGTCTTTCTTACCCTCATGAGAGTGCTTATTCTGGCTTGGATCACTCAAATATTAATTCAAAAATGCATAAAATTTATAAAGATTTGTGTGTGTGTATGTCAACAAAAATACTTATTATATAAGTATATTCCACTTAATTCCTGGGCACCCACTATTGTTCTCAGCACTCTGGTGTGTAAATGGGAATGGAATAGTGGAAATAATACAGGCTTTGGGAGCGGGTCTAGGTTAAAAAACAAAACAAAACAAAAAAAACCCCAGCTCTTTCAGGCAGTAATTGCAGCTAACCTGTATTGAGCACACTTAGTTAAATGCTGTGCATGCCTTCTTTTGTGGTACCCCTACTATGGCTCTGTGACTATATTACCTTCTTTTTCTTCAGATGAGGAAATAAGCTTAAAGATTACATAGGAGAGCTGGAACTTGAACCCCTGTAGGGCATACCAGAGTACATCTTAAGCCTCCTTAAGCAATTTTAAGTAGTATTGGTTCTCTGGATCTTGAAATCCTGTGTCTTAAAAAAAAGAATACCATACAGGCCTGATAACAGGATTAATAATGGCACTCATAAAGCACTAAGTCCCTGGCCCAAGGCTACTACATATTGAGTATTTACTAACATGTCTTTGTCCTCGACTGCTTTGAAACTTGTTAAATTTGGTACTTGGTGCATTTTGATGGAAAAATTTTGTCCCAGTACTCATTTGTTTGGTACTTGTTGCACTTCCCAGAACCAATTAATGACTAGTACCAAGGTACCACTGTATATGATTGCTGACATAGGTTAGCTTATGTTGGTGTAACAAATATAGAGAAGAAATGTTTGATGTAGGATAGAGTATTTGGGAAGGCTTAAAAGGAAGTATGGACAGATTTAGGGGTGTGCACAGAAGCAGAGATTACTAGAACTTGAACATGACACAAAGATTTGACTTGAGGGTACTTCTTGGGAAGGCATAAGCAATGAATAGCTGCAGCTTTATTAACATCTACCTTGTATAAGAGGCTGCTTTTCAAATTCTTTCCATTATGAAAGAATTTGAAAAGCAGGCAGAGGATTGTAATCCATATTTTAAGTGATATTTCAAGATTAACCTAGAGAGCTGATTATCTTCCCCAGAACTCCTTACCCCACCTCTGCCAGTCTTGTGACATTATTCTGGGGTTTTCACTTTCCGATGTGATAGTGCAGGTGGATACTATTAGTTGGGATTGAAGTTTGTGGTTCTGTGATTTTGAGATTGCATACAATAGTAATTTGGGGGAACCAACAAAAGTCTGACAACATTTTTCCTTGCGATAATCATTTAAAAAATTCCTCTATAATTTACCATCGTTTCATGGAAGGAAGGTCATTTTTGACATTAAAGATGTGAAAAGATCCATCTCTTTTTGGTTTTGTTAAAAACAGTTCTGTGGAAAACTATAGTATCCTCCTTTTTGCCATTTGTGAAGATTAATGAGAGGTTTGTCCCCAACCTGTCCAGATGTACTACTTACTATAGGCTATCACATTATCGATGCATAAAATATGTTCTAATAAAATGGAAGTAGCTGAAGATAAAATTTTATGCCTCCTTCCAGCCTCACATAGATGTCAAGGATCTACCAAACAAAAAGTGTACAGAAGGAATCTAGAGAGGCTGAAGGAGATAGATATTTTATGTTAATGAGCTACAGGTTATTTTCAAGATGGCCTTGTTAAATTAGAAGAGGAATGGTAACGTGCTTCTGCACTGGTAGTCTGTCAATAAAAGTGCAGAGTGAAATTTATTTTAATTGATTAACGGATGTAGAACTTACAGCTATCTGCACTTTCACAGGGTGGTTCGCATGCACTGGGGGATCAGTTGTCTTTAGACCTTTAAAGTGGAACACATTGCTTTTAGTTATAGCATCAATTGTTTGCAGTGTTGATTTTTCTTTCGTGGCAATTAAAAAAAAATATCTTGCTTTCTTGGAAGGTTGCGCCCAAGCTTGTGTTTTTTCTTTAGAGTATTGAGTATCTAAACCATGCTCTATTTTGGTAGATTTGCGAGTTTTCTGACTGGATCCTCTATGAAGGGTATCTGAGCTGTGAGAGAATCATTCAGCATAATGTAGAAACAGGGACTGCATACGAGGTGGTTCAAAATGAAGGTTGTTGTGGAGAGTTGCCTCACTGTCGCACCTGCCGGGGGAGTTTGGGAAATTGCAGTGCTTGGCTTTGGGTTCTGGCGTGGTGCAGTGTTGGGGGGCGCCAGAAGGTGTGTGGGATGCAGGACGCAGAGCGAACAGAACCTGCCGGCAGGTGTCTGGCGCCGAACATGCAGTTCCTGCTTTTGGGCGCACGATGGCGCTTCGGTCTCCCCTGCCTTGCCTTCCCTAGGAGAAGGCACCTCCGCCGCCACCTGCAGTCTCAACCAAACTCTAAGTGGAGGGATGTGACGGCCGGAGCGTCCAATCGATCATCAGGCTTTCGGCCACACTACGGCTCTAGCCAATGAGGACCGCGGAGGGGCGCGGAGGGGGCGGGCCCCGCGGCAAGCCTGGCAGAGGCGCGAGGCCCTTCTCCCGCCTCTCCGCCTACTCCAACCTTCGCCGCCTCTGCTTCCCGAGCGAGCCCTGCGGCCGCCGGAGCAGCTCCCGCGGCGGAGCAGGAGCCGAATGGTCAGAGGAGCCCGGCAGCCCCAGCAGCCGCGGAGTCGCCTGGCCCCCAGGTGGGGCGGGGGCTGGGTGGGGGTCGGGGTTAGGGTTGGGGATGGGGAGCGGGCCCAGGGGCAGCGGCTCGGGGCCGTGAAGCATTCGGGGCGCAGAGACCAGAGGCGCAGGGGGGGTTCGGTTGGAGCGATTCGGGAGGTGCGTCGGGGCGGGCTGGGCGGCGATCGCATCCTGGAGGCTGGAGGGGCATGCGAGGGGAAGGGGCATGGAGGGGCGAGGCTGGGGGCGCTGGGGTGTGGGGGCGCGCGGCCTGGAGGGGCGGGGCTCGGAGGGGCAGTGCACACTCGGGGGGTGGGAAAGGGGACGCTGGAGGGGCTGGCGGGGTGACGAGGCAGACAATGAGTGGGTGGTGGTGAGTGCTTTTGGGGAGACAGGATGGAGTGGGAGCCTAGGAGGCAGAGCAGGGTTTGGGCTGAGCAGGCGGTAGGGGAACAGCGAGTCCCACGATTGCTCGGTCTTGATAAATGGGGGAAACCGAGCGCAGGCATTTTGTCAGTAATGGGCTTAGCCAGCCTGTTGTCCTGGACGGTGGTGTGTTGAGTTCTTGAGTGGCACAGGAGGGCCCGGGAGACGTGTTTTTGTATAAAACCCTTTTAGTGACCGTCTCATCTGTTTGGTCTGCAGACTGACTGGCACAGTGGAGAAGCCACCTCGAAAACGGAAAAGCAGGTAAGGCAAAACGCCTTCCTATTTTACTTCGTGTTTTTCCATTTGCTTGGCTACACCTGTGCCATACTGCATAATGATACGCCGTCAGTAAATGAAGTTTTTTATTTAGCGCTTTTTTAATTAATATAACTATCTGCAAGACTTTTTTGGCGGGGGAGGGTAATCTAAGATTATATGGAAAAGAGATGTGGAATTTTTTTTTTTACTTTAGCCATTTTAACTTCACCACCTCTAAGAACTAATATTTATTGAACATCTACTGTGTACCAGATACTATGTGCAAGTGCTTTATAACTACATTATTTTCTGTAATTCTAAAAGCATCCAAGGAACTATATACTGTTATCACAATTTTGCTGGAGGCACAGAGGCCAAGATCACACTTCTAATAATTGACAGAACCAGGATTTCAACCTAGGGTGTCTCACTGCAAATCTTAAGCTCTTGGGATGCCGGGATAAGAACAGTGCTTGCCTTGCAATGGTGAGGTCCAGTGATCCAGTCCTGGCCCTGGCCTGTGCAAACCCCATATGCTGGGCTGCAGTGTAACTGGTAACCATCTGAAAGGCTGCAAAGGTTCTCACCTCCCATGCAGGAGGCCCCTAGTTCAGTTCTTGCCCACCACAGCCCCACATTCACTTGTGTGGAATGAAACCACGTGATGTACAACTATGGAGACTTCTCTGGGCCCTCCCCCCTTCTCTCTTATCTCTCAAACAATAAAATAAGTCTTTAAAAAAATTGAAAAAAATCTTAAGCTCTTAACCATTGTAGTCTAATATCTCTAATAAATATACAATTGAAAATAGGTTTTCTTATTGCTTTTTCTTTTTTCATTGTACAAAGAGTCTAGTAAACAACTGAACCATAGGAAAATAGAAAAAAGGGCTTAAGTTGTCTACAAACAAGTGCATTATTTCTTGAGTAATGAAGGAGCATATATCCCTTCCACAAATATTTTTGAGTGCTCTCAGGTACTATGTAGCAATTGTGTGTTCCTTTTCCACAGATACAGGCAATGGCTTATAGACAAAGTAAGCTATAGTAGTGAGGATGTGACCAGTAGGACTACTGTCATAATTACTACTTGGTAAGTTATCAGTGTTAGTGCACAGAAAACCTCAACAGTAGGTAGATATGAAATGCTGATTGTAGAAGTGCCAGCAGCCATACTTCGTTAATCTAGTCCTGTACTATTCAGTATGGTAGTCATAGATGGCTGATGAGCACTTGAAATGGGACTGGCATGACTGGGGAACTTTTAATGTTAATATTTTGACTTTTTAATATTAACTATGATTTAAATTTAAAAAGTAATACTTCAATTGCTGGAAAATGTTTCAGTATGTTTGGAACAACTTGGGTATGTGAACGCACTTTTTTCATACATAAATTTCCTGAAATCTAAATACGGATCAGATATTTCCTATGAAAACTTAATGTCCAAAAAAGAGGTGTGCTCTAAGTATAAAATACACACCAGGGTTCAGGTCAGTACAAAAAATGAATGTGCAATTTATCATTACTAATTTTTGTATTGATTACATGCTGAAATAATATTTTATTTATTATTTTTAAAGATTTATTTCATTGTTTTTGAAAGAGACAGAGAGAAGGGGGAGGGCCCAGAGCAGTCTTCATAGTTGTATGCCATCAGTTCTCGACATTGTCTCGTTCCACACAGGTGGGCAGGGACCATACTTGTCTTGTTCCACACAGGTGGGCAGGGACCGTGCATGGGGCCTCCCTCATGAGAGGCATGCCCCCCTCGAGCCAGGGGTCAAACTAGGGGGCAGGAACCGAACTGGGGTCCTCCTGCATAGGAAGGACACACCCTGTTCAGCATATGAGTTCGCATGGGTTGGCACCAGGATTCCCTCCTCAGTCCCTGGAGCTGCAAAGCAAGTGCTTAACCGGCTGAGCCATTCCAGCCTCCCCACATCATCAGTTTTGGACATGGTTTTATTCCACACAGGTGGGCAAGGGGCTGTGCAGGGCGGGAACCAGGCCAGGGGCTTTCTGCATGGGAGGTATGACCCCCGCTAGCTGGGTGTCAAACTGGAGGCCTCCCACATGGGAAGCTTGCCCCAACAAGAACCGAACTGGGCCTCCCACATGGGAAGCACACCCCAGTTTAGTGTGTGGGTCTACACGGGCTGGGCCCAGGATTCAATCCTTGGACCCCAGGACTCCAAAGCAAGTGCTTAACCTGCTGAGCCATCCGGCTTCCCCAATATTTTAGGTATATTGAGTTAAATGAAAGTATTGCAAAAATTATATTTACTTTTTCCAAATACCTGCTGGAGTATTAAAAATTATATATATGACTTGCATTATGTTTGTTTCTGACAGCACTTGTTTAACTCTCATTTCCCCACTGCCCAACTCTACCTAGAATCTACAATTTATTCACCAGACTATGCAAGTTGATCTTATAATTCTCATGATCAAGATTTTTTCTATGATTCCTCATTTCTTACTGAACATAATCAGACTTTTAGCCTAATCATAAAAAAGAGAATATTTCACTTCCGCCTATCTCTCTAGCCACAATTTAGTACTGTAGCCACAGAAATTCTCAATAAATGGGCCTATTAAATGTCAATTAGTAAATGACTTAACTTTCTTGTGAACCTTTCACATTACTTGCTGAATATAGCTCTATGTTCTGTTTGCCTTTCTCAGAACTTATGGTCCATCTTTGCTCTGAGTTTTTTCATGTTTTTGCTTTTTCTCTGAAATACTTTCTTGCTCTTTGGTAAGCTCCGTCCTGTAAGACTTAGCTCAGATGTCAGTCATGTCCTCTGTGTGGACTTTTCCCACCCTCTCCTCTTTCCTCTGGTCTGCCTTGTTTACTCTCATGATAGCCTCTACATACACCTAGGTATAATGGTTTGGGCTGAATTAGAATCCTAGCTCTGTCACATACAAGTTGTGAGATCATATACAAGTTAATAAAACTTTCTGCGGCCATTTCCTTATCTGTGTAATTGAAATAATAATAGGTTTAACCCTTACAGGGTTGTAAAGTGCTTAGTACAGTGCTTGGCACATATAAAGTAAACAAATGTAAGTGCCATCAAATACCTTTTATTTCCTACCTCTTTTCAAAATATATACAGTCTGAAGGATTAAAAGTAAGATGTTAAGGGATGCTGGGATAGCTCGAGCAGGTTGAGCACTTGCCTTGCGACCATGAGGTCTGGGGATCGAGTCTCGGCCCCAGCCTGTGCAGCTGTGCAGGCCCATGTGCTGAACTGTGGCATGTAGCTGGTAACTGCTGGGATTGTGGCAGAGGTTCTTACCTCCCATGCAGGAAGCCCTCAATTCGGTTCCCACCCTGAGTGGCCCCAAATCTACCTGTGAGGAGTGAAACTGTCACAACTAATGATATACGGCTATGGAGACTGCTCTGGGCCCTCCCCTTTTCTCTCTCTGTCTCTCTCTGTCTCTCTCTCTCCCTCTACCTTTTCTCAAACAATAATATAAATCTTTAGCAAAAATAAAGATGTTAAGAATAAGAAGAAATGAGAGAAGAATAATAAAATTAAACCAGTGCAAAGTTAGAAAGTTCCTAAAGGTGGGTTCCTTATTTTGCTCTGCATTTCCTAGAGCACAGAAAATAAAGCTCAACTTACAGATTCATGGTGTCTGTAAAATCAAACATGTTCAAGAGAAGCACAGCTTTTTTTGACTGTTAGATCTGAAATTTCTTGCACTGCTCTTCACAGTATGGACACTGGTTTTGGGGGGATGGGGGGAATCCCAATGATAAATATAGTAACTGAGTTTTTAAAGATTACTTCTTATACTGCTTCTCAATTCAGGTTCAGGTAATGCCAGTGAACATTCCACAAAGAGCTACTGTGATGTGATTTAGTTGTACAGCTCACTGATGGTCAGACTGGGTTCATAATAAAGAAGGATGAAATCACAGGGACTCTTGCTTATCCCCAGCACCTAGAATAGTGGCTGGCATTTAGAAAATCGTTGACTGAATTATTGAATGAATGAATGAATCCTTAAATAATTCTCTGTGAATGTTATTTCTAATAATCAAGTTTTGGTAGCTATGGGGCAGCAGTGAGTTTAAGCTTATATTCTTAGTCAAGAATGATGAGGGCATGTATTCTGCATGTCTGGTTAAGGTTAGGTCCTGATCAAGTCAAGATTTTGATCTGAATGTACAGCCAGCTTACATCTCTAAAGAAGTCCTGTAGGCAAGACCAAGATTTTCCTCAGGAAACAGTTCTGGGATTGCTCTAAAAATAGAAAACAAAATGGCCAGTTAAGGCCCTAAAGATGGATTATAGAAAAAGAATATAATGGCTGTAGCCAGAAATTTTTTGTAACTGTTATTACCAATTGCATACTGTAGCCATAAAAATTCTCAGTATCAAATGATATAACTTCCTGGTGAACGCTTAAAGTGAATTAATTGCTGAATGTAGCCTTAAGTATCCTTTTGAGTTGGCCTGCTGTGTAGAGTTGTTGACTATTATACTTTATATCTTATTACATTTTGGAAAATGGTTGCCAAAGTATAATTTTTATTTTAGGATTGTTGTCAAGTCATTCTTTTTGACAGACATTAGTTTTAGGGCTGAATTGTCTTTTGAGAACCTTCCTAGTGCAGACTAACTGTAAGACAGTTAACATCACATATCATACTGTTATTATTTCTTTGTATCTTTTTTCCCCACTAAAACTTTTATTTCTTTGTCTCAGTTCATCTTTGTATCCCTAGTGCTGAGAAGGTGCATAATATAGCTGTAAAGAAGTAACAAATGAATTGGTGGCAATAGGGAGTTAGTGTCGTGTGGGGCTTTGGTCTGAAATAATGTGACACTCTTTAATGCCCTTGATCAACTGTACTAGACTGAAAGGAATTTTTTTTTTTTAAAGATTTATTTATTGTTTTTGACAGAGAGAGAGAGATACAGTCAGAGACAGAGAGAAGGGGGAGGGCCCAAAACAGTCTCCATAGTTGCACATCATTGGTTTTTCCACATAGTTTCGTTCTACAGGTGGGCGGGGCTGCACAGGGCAGGAACTGGGCCTGGGTCTCACCCTGGTGAGAACTGAACTGGGGGCACTCCCCAGCTCAGCATATGGGTCCACACGGGCTGGGGCCGGAATTCGATCCTCGGTCCCCGGGGCTGCAAAGTGAGCGCCTAACCCACTGAGCCATCCTGGCTTCCCTTGAAAGGAATTTTAAGATTAGGAAACTTGAGCTCTGTGTTTTTTGGAAAATTCTACAGACTTTAGTGTGTCTGTTAATAAAGTTTGGGTTATGAGTTAGAGAATTCTTTCAGATCCTCTTCAGAGCAAGACCCATTTGTTTGGGTAGGGGTCATATTAATTAAAGCTTTACTGTGTGATTTGGTTTTTCTGTTTGTTTGTTTGTGATTTATTTAAAGAAAAGGGATTCAAGCATTTTGATGGTATATGTAATTTATTTGAGTTACGTTTAATTTTTTTAAAAGATTTATTGTTTTTGTCAGAGAAAGAGAGAGACAGAGAGAAGGAAAAGGGCCCAGAGCAGTCTCCATAGTTGTACGTCACCAGTAGTGACATGGTTTCTTTTCACACAGGTGGGTGGGGGCAGCAAAGGGCAGGAACCAGGCTGGGGGCCTCCCATATAGGAAGCTTCTCCCATTGAGAACTGAACGGGGGGCCTCCTGCATGGGAAGCACACTCCAGTTTAGCATATGATTTCACATGGGTTGGGGCTGGGATTCGATCCTAGGTCCCTGGGGCTGCAAAGCGAGTGCTTAACCCCCTGAGCCATCCTGGCTTCCCCGAGTTACGTTTAAATTAAAAAAATATTTAAATACTTTCTAGTTCTGGATACTAGAGACATAGATACAAATGAGATATGGCCCCTGCTGCGGAAAAGCTCGTATGTTCAGACACAGAGAAATGAGACAGTGTAATAACATTGTGTACTTATAAAGGATTTTTGCGAATTTTGCATAGTGGTAGTGAGGGCAGTTTCCACAGGCATTTCTTCTAGGATGTGAAGGTTTAGAAGGTTAATTTAGGCAGTAGTGTGCCTGTTGAAAAGACAGACTAGAGCCTGGATGTAGACTGGCCAATGATGAGGTCTTAGGCGAGCTGAATTCAGGACCTGACCCAGGGCAATGTCAGGTGTAGAAAGGAAGGAATATTTAAAAGCTTGGGCTAGGATGCCAGTTTTTAGAGATTAAGCAGTGGTTCTCAACAAGGGGTGGTTTTGTCTCCCAGAGGGCACTTGGGAATGTCTGGAGACATTTATTGGTTGTTATAACTGGGGGCAACTAGTAGAGAGAGACCAGAAGTGACTACTGAACACCTACCTACAGGACAGCCTCCCACATCTAAGAATTTTCCATCTCATATTGTTAGTGATGCTGAGGTTGAGACTTCCTGGACTAGAATTTGAAGCTCAGCTGTTCCAAATACTAGCTTTGGGCTTTTAGGCAAAGTATTTAACCTCTGAACCTGTTTGTTCTTTTGCAAAAAAAAAGATAGAGCAAGTCATGACAGTGCCTACCTTGCAGGAATATTCCTATCTTTTAACAGTATATAAACTGTGTGAGTGCAGACGTTTTTGTGTTTTCTTTACTATTCTATTCCTAGCACTTAGATCAGTGCCTCACATATACTAGGTTCTCAGTATCACTTTGTTGGGTGACTCAGTGAATGGCTTATTGAGAGGATTCAGTGAGGTCACAAATGTAAAGTACATGATAGTTACCTGACGTTCATTAAGACTCAATAAATGGGGGAAGCCGGGATGGCTCAGTGGGTTATGCGCTCACTTTGCAGTGCCAGGGACCGAGGATCGAATTCCAGCCCCGGCCCATGCGGAACCATGTGCTGAACTGGGGAACTCTCGCTGTCTCAGTCTCTGTATCTCTCTCTCTCTGTCAAAAAATTAATTTAAAAAGACTCAATAAATGATAGTATGCCTATGATAAATTTAAATATTTTTATTTGGCCTTTCCTTCCAGTCTTTTTAAACATCCGCTTTATTGAGGTATTATTTACATGTAATAAAATTCACCAGTTTTAAGTTTACAGTTTGATGACTTTGGACAGATATAGACAGTTGTGCAACCACCCACTGTAGTTACGATATAAGACATTGCTATCACTGTGCTCCCCCACACACACACACATGCATGTTTGCTCATGTTCCTGTGCAGTTAATAGTTCTGGCAACCACTGATCTTTTTTTTCCTAGTTTTATCTTTTCTGGAATTTCATACAAGTGGATCATTCATTATATAGTCTTTTGTGTCTAGCTTCTTCCATTGGCATAATGCCTTTAAGACTCATTCATGTTATTGTTTGTAACTAGTTAATTTCTTCCTATTGCTGAGGAGCATTCATTCCATTGTGTGATTTTACCCTGATTTGTTTATCCACTCACCAGCTGATGGACATTTGGCTTGTTTCTAGCTTTTGGCTTGCCTGAATACAACTGTTATGAACATCTGAGTGAAGTCTTTGTGCAGACGTATGTTTTCATTTCTCTTGAGTAAATGCCTAGGAGTGGACTTGCTGGGTTTTATGGCCAAACTGTCTTCCAAAGTGGCTGAACTATTTTGCACTCCCACCAGCAATGTATGGGATTCCATTTGCACCATATCCTCACCTTGGTTTGCCATTCTTTACTTTTATAAAGCTTTGTTGAGATATAATTGACATACAACAAGCTGTGCATATTTCAAGTGTACAGTTTGATAAATTTTGACACATATGTATACCCTTGAAACCATCACCATTGTTTACCATTCTAGGTGTGTGTGTGTGTGTGTGTATGTGTGTGTGTGTGTGTATATGTACATATATACATATATAAACATATTATGTTGTTAATTTGACTTTCCCTGATGACTAATGATATCAAGTATCCTTTAATGTATTTATTAGCCATTCATATAACTTGTTTTGTGAATTTCTGTTCAGATCTTTTGCTCATTTTTATCAGTGTTTGTCTTTTCATATGGTTATGAGTTCTTTTTATATTCTGAAAACCAGTTCTTTATCAGGTTTATGTTTTGCATGTATTGTCCCCAAGTCTATGGTCACCTTTCCCTTTGCTTCACTTTATCTTGGGGAGCTTTTTGCTTGAGTAATAGGTTGCATGGGAATGCTTTTAATTGAGGCAGCAGATACAGGAGCAAGTTTGGAAGGGTAAGACTATGAGTTTATTTGGCTCTGTGTGATATAAAGTGCTTCAGTGAACCATCTGTCTCTAACCAGGCAGGTGAAAACATGGCTCTGGAGCTGAGAAGAGAGATTAGGGCTGGAGATACCAATTTAGAAGTCATCAGCAAACACTTAGTGATCCAAGTCACGAAAATGAATGAAATAACCTACAGAGACCATGTTGAGTGAGATGTGGAGAAGGCAAAGGAATGTTACAGGAACATGGTGTGAAAGTAGACCCAACTATTTTCTGTCTTTTAGATGTGTTCTCTTTCTTTGCAGTGTTATCTACCCATTGCAGTCTTTCTATAGATAGTCATCAAACAAGTAGTGTTTATCTCTGGGAGATAGATCTCTGTACTCTTTGCTGAGAAACTGAGATTCTAGCGGTAAGTAAATGGAAATCTAAGGGAAGATTTTCCAATTTACACTAAAACACAGGAATATCCTCTATGGAGTTTCTTTGTGGTCATGTTTGCTTCAGCAACATCCCTACAGAAATGCAGTGGGCTTTGTGAAACATGTGTCAGTGAAAACTTAGGGCATCGTGCCAAAATTCAGTTCTGTTGAAGCAGATTCTGCTGGGGCCCAAGTTAGCATGGTCACAGTATTCAACATTTTCATGGTGATACTTTATTCAGTAGTAAAACCTAGATTAGCTCAAGCAGTGATTTTCCAGGGTATTCAAAAAGAGCCCAAAGGTTCCTTGGGACTAATTGAGGGGCTCCCTGGAGGGTGGGATGCTAGGAACAGCCAGAAGAAGGTTAAAGAGGCTAATTTCTAATGCCCCACTTTTGCTTTCTGTCTGTCTGTCTGTATATTTTTAATATGGAAAATTTCAAATACAAACAAACTTAGAATACTACGATGGACCTGAATTGTTCATCACCCAGCTTTACCCAGTGGGAGCCTCTTTAAATTGACTTCAGGGTCCATTTGACACAATTCCAGTGGACTTTGATGGCTTCCTTGCTTCCTGGTTGGAAGGTTATTCCAGGACCATCTTGTATTTTTCTGCTCAGACCTGAGAATTGGCCATTCTCCAAGGAGACCTGTTTCTTCATCATCCTGCTTCAAACTGTATGTTTTATATCCTGAGATTCTATTTGAAAAGACTGTATATTGTAAAGGTAGTTTTGAAAGCAACAAATCTAGAAGAATGGAGTACATACTAGGTTATTCAGTAATCCTCTGTAAATGTAATTTTTTTCATTTGGGATTTTTATAAAAGTTGAGTAGCACACAGTTGGGAATTATATTTTAGGTTAAGATCCTGAAATATAGGTAATCTGTAATGCTCATTATGGTTGGATCTATTGAAAGGTCAAATGACTAAAGAGGTAGAATTTATTTTTTTAATTTTTTTGATGGAAATTATGGATCCCTAATCTAAATGGATGACTTTTCCACAAAGCCAGGATTTTTTGGGGAGGTGGAGTGGAGTGGGAAGGAAAACCAGGCAGATGCACATGGATATATATCTAATTGTTTAATATTCTATACATTAGGTAAGGATAGTCTGGACAGTATTTGGCATAAGACATTACTAATGAAAAATTTTTAATGTTTTAGTGGAGCAACTTGTTTGGGACTTTCTTTTAAACCACCAAGATTGATGAGTTGTGAAAGATATTCAGGGGTGCCGGGATAGCGCTACAGGTTGAGCGCTTGCCTTGCAACTGCGAGGTCTGGGGATCGAATCCAGGCACCGGCCCCTGCAAACCCATGTGCTGACCTGTGGCACAACTGTAACTGCCAGGATGGTGATGAAGGTTCTCACCTCCCATGCGGAGGCCCCCAGTTCGGTTCCTATGCTGCAACAGCTCCACATCCACCTGTGTGGAATAAAAACTATGCCACAACTAATGTACAACTATGGAGACTGCTCTGGGCCCTCCCCCCTTCTCTCTCTCTCTCACTCACCTTCTCTCAAACAATAAAGTAACTCTTTAAAACAAAAAAGATATCTATCAGTTGTCAATTTATTTCACAAAATCAGGTAACCAAGACATGTTACAATGTTTTCTTTCTTTTGAATGAAATTAAATCCAATCTTTCACATCCCCGCCCTTCATTCCACCAAACTGGTGAAAATTTCAAAAATTAAAAATAGGCATCTACTCCTCCTTAGGGGCTATACAGTTAATTCATTATATGAGAGGCTTATGAGGAGCCAGGAGAAGGGTGGAAGGTTAATTTTTAGTCTGTTGTGGCTGTGACTGATAAGTATGTTGTCTGAGGATATACGGTTCCTTGATGTGTGGTGTCCTTAATAGTTATGGTCAACTGCGGCGCAAGAATCTACATGTGTGGGAATTCTGTTGTAGAGGTTTTCAGCTTTTCTAGGTACAACACACAGCTACTTCCCTCTGAGGACGCTTCGTTTGTCTATAGCACTGCTAGGCAGTGGAGTTGCAGGTCCCCCTCTTTTTGTGGGTCCCAAAGAACTAACTTCTTCCCCTTCCCAGTTAAGTCACCCCACTTTTTCTTGTTTTTCTACCCTTCCCTCAGCATAATCTCCTCAAGGAGTTCACATTTTCAGAAAACAAACACAAACCTCCCTTGAGGCCAGGACTACCTTATTGGGGATTGGGGAGCACAGTGAGAATAAAACATCCATTCATGTCTTAATAACTTATCCAGCTACTTTTTCCGTCCTCAATAATCCTTTCAGTCCCTATGGCTTTACAGATCTGTTCATAAATTCTTTGATTCTCCTTTCTTTAAAAGATGGAGCTTAGTTCTCCCCTTGAGTGTGAGCTGGGCTTAATGACTCCTCAGGGATAGACTACAGTGGAAGTGATGACAGGCAGCTTCCTAGGTCTGGTTTCAAGGACACTTCAGCTTCAGCCTTGGGTGTCCTCTTTGACTCTGTCTCTCTTTCTCTCTCTCTCCCGAATCAGGCAGCCTTGGATAGAGGGGAGCTAGTTGCCATGTTGTGAAGACACTCAGGCAACCTGTGGGGAGAGCCATTTAGACAAGGAAGCGAGGCCTGGCAACAACTATCTGAGTGAGCTTGGAAGGGGCTCCTACAGTAGTTGAGCCCTGAGGTGACTGAAGCCTTGGCCAAGGGCTTATTATCCTGGCTTCACGAGGGCTGAGCTATAGATAATAAGCCTGTGATTTTATTTTATTTTTGGAGAGTCTCCTTTTTTCCAGCACTGGCTCCATTGTACCCAAAGGGCTCAATCTCTGGCTGAGCTTTTTCTCCTGGACAGGGTGTGTGGGGAGGAATATGGGAGGGGTGGGGCTGGTGTGTGTGTTTTGGGGAAGCAACTTTGAATTCAATGCCTTGAAGGACAGTTTCCTTTCAGGTAGTGTGATGTGTCCTATCCTAGTAACTGAATGATCTATTTGCCCTTGAGTCGTTGCTTCTTTCCCTGGTCTTTTGTCACACAGATTGGGAGATAGTCAGTCCCCTTCTCATGTTGATTCTTACTGTATTAAGGGAAGAGCTGAGAGGTAGTTGCCCAGTAAAGTTAGTTTTCCTCTGCCTGGTACCTACCTTCAGGTTTTGAACTCTTCTTCACCCCCTTTTTGGCAGTCTGGGAAGAATGGGCAAATGAGAGTCAAGGTTGCTGTGCTCATTCATTTTGTGTCAACTTCACAGGAGCCATGAGATGCCCAGATATTTGGTCAAACATCGTTATGGGTGTGTCTGTGATGGTGTTTTGGATGAGATTAACGTTTGCAGGGCTGGACTGAGTGAAGCAGATTGCCTTTCCCATTTGGGTGCACCTCATCTCATCATTTGAAGACCTTGGAAGAACAAAAGGCTGAGTCAGAGGGAACTCCTGCTTGATTTCTTGAGTTGGGACATCAGATTTTTCCTGCCTTGGATTTGAGCTGAAACTTTGCTTTTCTTGGGTCTGGAGCCCACCATGTCTCAGAGTAGAACTTAACAGCGTCAGCTCTACTGGTTCTCAGGCCTTCAGACTCAGACTGGAAACACAGTCTTGTCTCTCCAGGGTCTACAGCTTGTAAAGCTTGGGACTTCTCAGCCTCCACAATTGTGTGAGGCAATCCTTATTATCTATTTATCTGTCTTTTCTCTCATTCTGACATATTAGTTCTGTTTCTCAGGAGAACTCTAATATATAAGCCTAGTCTTTTTTTTTTTATTTTTTTTTTTATGGCCTCTGGCCTCACTTTATTTTTCCTCCCTGGTTTTCCACAGTGCCCCTAAACCTGTCATGCTTCTTCATTACTCGCTGTGGGGTTGGTACTCTCTGCATGTAGACTGCCATGAAATGGCCATCTGTACCACAAGCTAAGCAAAAAGGGGAGGTGTTTGTGTTTTCATAAATTTGGCAGCTGTTTTGGAAACTTCACTGTGAGGGTGGGCACCACTCTTGATCTTGCCTTGAAGGCTGTGTTTCTTCCAAGCTCCCTCCGTGTACTCCAGCGGTTGTGAAAGCGAATGTGCCTGTTTGACAGGATCTTGGGGAGCTCTTCTCTGGGTGGGACCCACGGGGAAGGTGCCCATCCATGGTTCCCAAAAGCCTGCAAAGTGGCAGTCAGAACTTTTAAACTATTGTGATAGTTTCCAGACCACAGAGGGATCACATACACATTTTTAGAGAATAACTTCCCAAAACAGTGATTTTTAGATTTAAAATAGTTGCCATTAGCCTGTCTAACAAGCGATAAGCAAGCCAAGCCATTGATCTGTTGAGATAACTAAAATTCTCATCAACAAGTAAGAGGGTTCTTACTTTTTTTTGAAATAGGTATATGCACCTATATTGTCCCAAACCAGCTTTAAATCACTGAGATAAAAGTTTAAAAGAAGGGGAATGCTTTTAACAATTTATAAGAGAGTTATAGGAACTGTGTTGGAAGAGGTTAGTTATGGAGTCCAACCACAAACACAACATAAATCCCACGTAACACCTGAGAAGGAAGTCCTGAAAAACTTCTCCATCTCAAGTCTTCAAATATGGTTTACTCACATGTTTACCTATTGCTGCCATGTAGTCAGTGTTTGCTAAGAATTTCATCTAAATTGAATGTCTCGTGTACATTCTATTACATATAAACACCCTTGTGACAAAATACCAGTATCAGGTAGAGGTAGGTGTTAGTGAGGTCATGGTACTTCTGGCAGTATTGACTTTTCTCAGTACCCAGATAATAAAATCACAACAGTGGTCACATGGATGCCCACAGAATTTTTACTCTTAAAAAGAGGTTCTGGGGGAAGCCGGGATGGCTCAGTGGGTTAAGCGTTCACTTTGCAGCGCTGGGGACCGAGGATCGAATCCCGGCCCGTGCGGAACCATATGCTGAACTGGGAGCTCCCCCAGTTCAGTTCTCTCTCTGTCTCTGTATCTCTCTCTCTCTCTCTCTCTCTCTCTCTCTCTCTCTCTCTGTCAAAAAAAAAAAATATATATATATATATTAAAAAAAATAAAGATTTAAAAAGAGGTTCTGATACTTGAAAACATTGGAAACCACTGAATTAGGTATCTCTGAAGCCATTTCTAGATCTAATATGTGGGGAAAGGACTTGGCGTAAAGGTGGAATCTTTGAGAATGCATTTAAATAGCATATAGTATAGCATGCTGGTGGAATCCCAGAGCTTTGGCTGATATCTAGTCACTCCTTTCTTTTTATTCTTACATGTCCTAGGGGTTTGCTTCATCTTTATTTCAACATCCATGATGTAATCTGTTTTCTTTGCCCATAAACTTGTCATTTAAGCAGGATGCAGGTGCCTTGGATTTTCCCTTATTACCTTGTTAACTCTGAAGGTATTTGATGCTTTACTGCCAGTAACAATAGAGAATTGAATGAATAAAATTATGCATTCTAGAATTTAGAATTTTACTAAAAATAAGGTTTCCCTAACCACTGAAAAATAAAGGAGAAAAGCTCAGTTTTTGAGTAGGTGCTAGAATAAAATAAGTAGACTAAGTGATGCCAAAAGTTTCTTCTAACTCAAATATGTTTACTTTTTAGTGGGAGATTATTCATTTATTGTGTTTTATCATTCTTTTATCCTGGAAAGTACCTAACTCTTCTTTCTTCTTTTTTTTATCACTTGGCCCTGAAGATAATTACTGGTAGGTCATGGAATTCATTGCATCACAGAGGAGGAGCTAAAGGGCATTGTTTTAAATCTCTTTACCTCTTGCTTTTTGCAGGAAATGTCTACTTAATAAAAACCAATAAGCACTATTGACAAAAAGTCAACTTCGATATATTGACACATAACCTTTCTGTTAGTGTGATAGATTGTATTTTCCAAAGATGTCTGCAGTGGAGCATGGCTCACGTGCACTCTGTGACTTCTGGGGCTAGGTCAGAGAAATGCCATGTACTCCCACCTTCCTCTCTTGGCACACTTGCTTTTGGAACCCAACTACCAGGCTGTGAGGAGCTCAAAAGAGAGGCCTGTGTGGGAGAGAAGCTGAAGCTCCTGGCCCTCAGCCCCAGCAGAGCTCCCAGCTGGCACCCAGCTGGCACCCAGCATCAGCCTGCCAGCAATGTGAGCTAGTGTCCCAAAGGCAGATGCTGATGCCCCAGGCCCGTGATGCTGCCCAGTGGGTACTTGGGGAGAGCAGAGCCCTTACCACGCCCAACCCAAATTGTAGACTCACGAGCACTGGGAAAGGTGGTGGTTTTAAGCTACTAGGTTATACACCAGAAGGTAACTGAATTGGTATTCCATCTTGCCCCTGTTGGAGTGGAGACATACTATATATTAAACTGCCTCACCTTTAAAGAACAAGATGTATTTCTACCTTCAGGAGCACTGTTAGTATCCTAAGAGAAGAAAAATAGATTTTGTGTCCTCTTCCCTTATAGATTTTTATGTCATTGACTCTCATTTTACGGATTTATTTTTAAAAAATTAAAAATTTTAAAAGAGTAATACAAAACAGCAGACATTGAGCAATAATGCCATATTCCCAGATAACTCCAATCTCATTGCCTTCTAATTCAGAAGGTTGTGTGCATGTTGGTAATGAGCTGTGACCTTGGAAAGTAGCATCCCCTTTGTAACTCAGTTTTATCATCTTTGAAATGCTTTCTACTTTCATAGGGTTGTGAGATTTCAGTACATATAAAGTGTTTAGGTAGTACTTGTCCCAAAATGTTGGCTGTTCATTACTCCTGCTAATCAATATTATTGGCATTATTATTTTTAGACTAGGAAGGGGATGAATAACCAGCAGAAAGGTTGCAATCTGAAACAATGGAGTAAATTCTCCTAAGAAGTTAGGGACGGAGGGATTTGGGGTAGTCTGAAGGCACTAAGTAATTAATAAACGTGTTTTAGATTTTTCAAGGCTTAAGGTTCACTTAAGAGCTGAAGACCAGGATGACCTAATTTTTTTAAGGTGTTGCCAGTTGTACATGTGCAAGAGTTTCTTGAGGGTATACATCTAAAGATTTTTCTGTGCCATACAAAATGGGCAGCATCTACTAAATATTGGTAGTCTTTTTCTGAAGTGGTTGTACCAATTTACATTCCCAAGAGCTACTTCTGTGAGAGTTCCAGTTTCTCTACTTCCTTGCCAGCACTGGTAAAAATTTAGCCATTGTGATAAGCATATGATAATATTACTATGTTTTGTTTTTTAAGATTTATTTTCATTGTTTTTGACAGAGAGAGACAGAGAGAAGGGAGAGGGCCCAGAGCAGTTTCTACAGTAGCATGTCATTAGTTTTCTTCATAGTTTCATTCCACAGGTGGGGGTGGGGTTGCACAGAGCAGGAACCAGGTGGTGTCTAGCCCCCGTGAGAACCGAACTATGGGTGAGAACTGAACTATGGGTCTGCACAGGCACTGGCCGGTATTTGATCCTCAGATCCTGGGGCTGCAAAACAAGTGCTCAACCCTCTGAGCCATCCTGGCATCCCCACTGTTTTATTTTTAAAGAAAACATTTTTTATTTCATTTTTATATAACCACAATTATTTGGACACTTCACAACTTCTCAAACCTTGGACTCATTCATACTCATTATGTTATTTTCTGTACCAAATGATTTTCACACGGTATTTGCTTCTTTTTTTTTTTTAAGATTTATTTTATTGTTGTTTTTTTTTGGCAGAGAGAGAGACAGAGACAGAGACAACTTCTCTGGTGAAGCAGTGTGGTGATTTCATTTGAACAACTCTTTAATTATAGATCTATCTCTTTAATAGAGGACTATTCAGATTTTTTATTTGTTTTTGTTTCAGTTTCAGTCAGCCTTTTTTCTAAGAAGAAAATGATCTGTTCAAAGTCATACATCGAATAATGAATAAACCTTCCAATCATGTGCTTTTCCAAACTAGTATACTATATATTTTTAAATTTGTATACTCTTTTATCTTTCTAAGTAGATTATAAACTAGTAGGCTGGTTCTATCTCTAATAAAACTTAGTATCACCTGAAGTTTAGGGCCAAATAGACATTTGAATTAAATTAAAGTATACTTGGGGTTAAATCAAGGAGAGACCTTGATTTAAGTAGTTGTACTAATACCTCATTTGGGCTCTGTCAACCTCTGAAGTACATTTTACCTCTTGGGCAGTGGGTTACTGTTGGTTAGATTAGGCATTGAATAAAAATATAGACTAGCGAATTGAAAGTATACTTTTTAAACTTTGGAAGTAGTATTTATATTGTTGCATTTATTTTTATAGATTTTACTCAATTTTATTTTTACCTCCTAAAGCCTTGTAGAATGTATATCTATCCACAATTCTAGGGCAATTGAAAGCAAAATACCTCTAGTTCAGAATATGACTTACCAAAATCCATTTCTCTTTTTTTTAAAACATTTTTTAAGCACTTTGAACTTTAAAGATTTATTTTTATTGTTTTTGACAGAGAGAGAGAGACAGAGAGAAGGGGAAGGGCCCAGAACAGTCTCCATAGTTGCATATCATTGGTTTTTCCACATAGTTTCACTCCACAGGTAGGCAAGGGGCTGCACAGGGCAGGAACTGGGCCGGGGTCTCACCCCGGTGAGAACCAAACGGGGGGTACCCCCCCCCCCAGTTCAGCATATGGGTCAGCACGGGTCGGAGCCGGGGTTTGATCCTTGGTCCCCAGGGCTGCAAAGTGAGCTCTTAACCCACTGAGCCATCCCGGCTTCCCCTAAAACCCATTTCTTATTTCTATTCAAGAGACATTGTAACTTAAATTGTATTATCAGGGGAAATTTACTGAATATGTAACATTTCAATACCATAAAATGTGTTCATCTTGTTAGAGTAGACTTGGTTTAAGATTCACATGTTAGAGAAGAATGTGAATTTGAGTGGAGAGGGTTCAGTTTAAGGTCTGTTTCTAAAAAGTATGTAGTCTGTTGCCAAAAGAAATATTACCTAGCAGCAGTTTACATGTGCCAGGAGAGGCCAGAGAAGTCTTATAGTAGAAATTGTACAGGAGAGCTGTCAAACTAGATCCCTGAGGATGTCAAACAGGAAATAAAGCTTATGATGCTTAAAAATTTTACTGGATAGCTAAGCCAATTGGAAATGAATCTTCCAATGCTTATATTTTTTATCATGCTTTTATGTTGAATGGACTGGGTTACTTATATTTGCAGAGTTTAAACTTTAAAAATTTTAAACCAAAATTTAAGAAATTTTTTAAGATTACATTGAATAAGTATGAACTTATTTACATCCTTTTCCTACCAAGTGTTTATCCTCTGAGATTAAGGTTTGGAAATATATTAGGAGAGGAACTTTAAGTTCTTTGGGAATAAAATAGAGTAAGTGATTTAAGCAATTTTCTGTGCCCAAAATGGAAATAGAGAAAATTTAAAGAAGCAATTGTGTCCAAGTGTTTATCTGTGGTTCTCTATTTCTACAATACAACATTTCTTTTTTCTACTATACACATTCAGATAATACTGTGCAGAATTGTAGGAATTTTGAGCATGAAGTCCTTCTAAAGAGTTGAATTCCTTTATTTATGGGGAAGTGAGTTTGGTTGAGGTACAAGCAATTTGTCCCATGTCATAAAGAGACTAAGAGCATTTTTAACACATGAAGAAATAGAACCTTTCCTTAATTACTGTTGTATTAGTGAGTTATTTGAAATCTTAAATGTTGCTTTGGTGTTCTTACCGTCGGATGGCTTCTGAAAGGTGGTGTGTCAGCTTTTAGTTCACTGGCAGTGAAAGTAAAAACTGTCAATCAAGCAATCCCCTTTGATGACCATTATTATTCAGGAAACAAAAACAGCGTTGACACTTTAAGTAAAATAAGAATAGCTTTAGGTTCTCAGAATTGAGAGAAGGTTATGATGAAATTTAATTGCTTCTATGTCGGTGATACCCTCTCTCTTCTATTAAGAGTGCCCCCTTGATGTTCACACTTAACTTTTTTTTTTTTTAAAGATATGATGTTCAGCATATGTTGGCATTTTTATTTTTATTTATCTATCTATCTATTTATTTATTTATTTATTTTTGAACTGAACTGGGGGCCTCACCGCATTTGGGAAGCACACCCCAGTTCAGCATGTGGTCCGCCTGGGCCGGAGCCGGGATTTGATCCTCGGTTCTCGGGGCTTCAAAGCGAGTGCTTAACCCGCTGAGCCACACTTAACATCTTACACTAAGGTTATAAAACTTTAAAAGGAATGGAAATGGCCTGTCGTCTCCATTATAGGTGGTCCTTGTAACTGTCGTACATTGAAATCTTAAAATCAGTCTAGTTCATTTCTGGATCATAGAATATTGATATTAATTATTTTTAAAATGCATACAATTTATAACAGCACTAAAGAACTTTTTGAAGAAGCAAAAAAATATTGCTCCTTTATTTGAGAAAAATTGCTTTTACAGAAAAGTTGTATTCTGAGCTCAGATTGTAGTTACATTGTAGGCTTTAGATAGCAGGGGCAGTCCTGAGCCATGGTTAAGAGCTAGGGCTTTGCTACTTAAAAGCTCTGTATTCTTGGGCAAGTTACTTCACTTTATTTCTACAATACATTTCCCACTTCAGTTTTATTTTCTGTGTATCTCAGTTTCTTTATCTGTAAAATGGAAACAATAATAGTATGCACTAGTTCATAATCTCAAAGAGATAAGGATTTATAAAATAATAACTCGATTATTTGAAGAAAGAACAATTTGGGAATAAGAAAGAGCTATTGGATATATGTAACCAAGGTAGCTCAAATTAAAAACAAGTTTTTTTTAATGTTTGGAAGGTGAAGTTGAAGATATCTCTCAGAAACTAAAAGGAAAAGACAGTGATAGAAATAGGTGGCTATAATAAAAAAAGAAAGACAATTACAAGTGTTGGTGAGATATATACTCAAGAAAAATGAAAATGTGTGTTCACACAAAAACTTAAATACACAGATTTTTGGGGCAGCATTATTCATAATAGCCCCAAAGTGGAAGCAATACAAATGTTCAGCAGCTAATAAATGGATAAATAAGATGTGATATATCAATACAATGGAATATTATCCAATCATAAAAGCAATGAAATACTGATACATGCTACAACATGGATGAATCTTCGGAATAAGATTCTGTTAAGTGGGCAGCCGGGATGGCTCAGTGGATTAAGTGCTCACTTTGCAGCCCCAGGGACCGAGGATCGAATCCTGGGACCAAGGATCGAATCCGGCCCCAGACCGTGTGGACCCATATGCTGAACCTGGGGAGTGCTCCTAGTTCAGTTCTCACCAGAATGAGACCCTGGCCCAGTTCCTGCCCTGTGCAGCCCCGCACCCACCTGTGGAATGAAACTATGTGGAAAAAACGATGATGTGTAACTATGGAGACTGTTCTGGGCCCTCCTCCTTCTCTCTGTCTCTGTATCTCTCTCTCTCTCAAAAACAACATAAATCTTTTTTTTTATATATTTTTAATATTTATTTATTTTGACAGAGAGAGAGAGAGAGAGAGAGAGAGATAGATACAGAGAGAGAGATACAGAGAGAGAACTGAACCGGGGGAGCTCCCAGTTCAGCATATGGTTCTGCACGGGCCTGGGCCGGGATTCGATCCTCGGTCCCCGGCGCTGCAAAGTGAGTGCTTAACCCACTGAGCCATCCCGGCTTCCCCAACAACATAAATCTTAAAAAAAAAAAAAAAAAGATTCTGTTAAGTGAAAGAAACCACTCACAAAAGATCACACGTTGCACAATTCCATTTATATGAAATATCCTGTGTAGGCAAATGCATAGAAGGAAAAAGTAGATTTATGTTTGCCATGGTTATATATAGGGGGTATTGGGGAGTGACTGCTAAAGGGCATGAGATTTCTTTTGGGGGGGGTGGTGAAATCTGGAATTAGTTAACAGTGGTTGATGTAGAACTTGGTGAAATATACTAAAAACCGGAATTATATACTTTAAAAAGGTGAGCTTCATGGTATGAATTATATCTCAATTAAACTGTTACAAAAAAAAAAACCTAAAGTGTTATGAATAGCTTACTTTAATGACTCATAAAAGATTGTTTTGTGATATAATATGTGTATCATAAAGCAAGGAACCATCTCCAGATCAGGCAATTACAGGGAAGCAACTGAGGAAAAAATTACATGAGCCTCCCATACACACCAAATAAAACTTGCAGTATGAAGGTGCTACTGTGTGGCCAATCTTAAGGTAACATTTTTGTTGTTTGGTCTAGATTTTGGGGGAGATAGGCCATTTTGATTTAAATTTGAAGATGATTGTGTTTGAAATATATATTTTGTGCTTGTAACAGATTTTTACTTAGGTAGGTTAAAACAATGATTATAAATTGGAATGTGACAAAATAAAACTTTGTCCCTTTAATACCAGTTCATTGTCAAATCAGTCACTAAACAAATAAGAGAAAGAACTATTTTGGCAACAAATGTCCTACCTCATTATTGCTTGGGTAGATAGAAATAGATGCTGTCTTTTGGGAAATAATATAAATTACTTTCAGAAAGGTATTTGATGGTTTTGCCTGATTGGGCAAGGTCAGTATTTTCATCTTCTCAACATTTGCTATTTTTGATGAATATTTGTTTAAGAAAATGGTCGAATTATCACCCAGGTTGTTGGAATTGTACCAACACTATTACTATTGTAATTTTATACAAATATTTCCCTAGCTTTATTAACTTTCATTTACTAGATTTTAATGTGATTTTGAAGGTCAAAAGTTATGCTCATGAGATTATCCACTCTGGAATTTCCTTTAACCATTAAAAAAATAAAAGGATGAACTTAATTTTACAATATGATTTGCCCTAAGGATTATGTTATTTTTTTTTTTTTTTTTTTAATTTTTTTTTTTTTTTTTT
>PVKE010018848.1:0-29122 GCA_004027555.1 Craseonycteris thonglongyai
TTTCACATTTATAGAGAGAAATTATCTTTTTGTCTTCAGTGCATATTTATTTCTATTTTACTTTTTGACAGATAGAGAGAGAGACAGAGACAGAGACAGTTAGAGAACCAAACTGTGGGAACTCCCCAGTTCAGCACGTGGGTCCTGCCTGGGCCGGAGCCGGGATTCGATCCTCGGTCCTCATGGCCTCAAAGCGAGCTCTCAACACACTGAGCCGTCCCGGCTTTCCCCAGGAATTTATTTTTTACAGGGCCTACTACAAGCTATCTGTATAAGTTATATGGTCTAGCTAATTAAAATATGCTTTTGTTTATGCACAACATAAGGCAACTCCAAACTTAATCAAGATAGCTTCTGCAAGTAATAATAATCTAGGCCAAAGCCCAATGGCTTATAGTTAAAATGCTAATATAGCACACAAGCTCCTATCTTAATTTCCCCAAATGAAGACATGAAAAATAGGAAAAGAGGCATAGAAAAATTTATAGGTTTCTTATTTAGATATTAATTAAGGAACTTGATGGAAAACATCACCCTGGTTAATCCATTGCTTCTTTATCTCTTTTAAACTAAATCATTCTATTGGTGAACATAAAAAAATCCTTGAGGCATCCTATTTTCAGATCAAAATGATGGTTTTTAAATGCTGGATTGCATTATTAATTGTATTATTGATTAAAAAGTTTTTCTTCGGTTCTTTCCTTTCCTTCCTTTCCTTTCTTTCTTTCTTAACTGTCCTATTTAGATTCTGATTGACTACCCTAGACAGGCCATGCCATGTCCTCTCCCCCAATTTGAGAATTACTGGGGGATCTGTTAGAGTTTTCTTCTGTTCAGATGATAATTGTTTGGCACATAAAGGCTATGTAGTACCCCCAGTGCAATGAAGCTTGATTTTACAACTTTTTCATATAAGCATGTTATGTAATATTTAAAATTACATTAAAGAAATAACTGCTTGCAATGCTAACTGTGTAAAGCCACATTTATTTTTCCCCATTGTTTTAGGCCTTTTATCCTATTACGGAAAGTAATATGGTCCTCCTTTTAAAGGCAACTCTTCACATGTTCTCTGAGTCCCATTGTATCCTCTTTCTGTACTTGGGGTTTTAATGTATTAACCACTCTCTTCCCTCTAAAAGTCCTGAACCGATTGAGGAAAATGTATAGGTGTCAGGACCCCCATTACCAGCTGGCAGCTTAGAGATGCAGTGTCCAGGTGAGGCTATCCCCTGGGCAGCAGTTCAGAGAACACGTGTGTGCATCAGCTTCCAAAGACAGAGGGCAGAAGAGGCTGGGTCATACATCCACAGTCCTTTTCAAAGCCTGAGACGTCACTCGTCTTTCTTAAGGTAGGCACAGGCAAAGCTCTTCTAGATGCTTCAGAAGGAAGGGATGCAGGAAAGGAACAAAGGGTTCCTTTACATCACTTTCTCAACATTCTCCTCCTAGGTTATCAGCTTCTTGTCCTGGCCATTTACTTGTGCTTCTTTGCTAAACCATTCCCACCAGCTTCCAGCCACGTGTTAACATCCCCCATCCCTTCAAGCTCTTTCCTTTCTAAGGCCACCTCCCATTTCTTGATTTCTCTTCTTCACAGCACACAGTTCACTGCACAATCCTCTTCAATACTGCTTTGCATCCACTACTTCCACAAAACAACTCATCAGGTTTGCAATCACTCCATGTGATCAAATTCAAACATCACTTCTTGTTTGTCACTTCCCTTAACCTTTTAGTTGCAGGGTGTATTTGTGGAGGTGCACAGCACAGTGGTTAAGGCCTTGCACTCTGGAGTTAGAATGCACGGGTTCAAAACTTCACTCCTTAGTAAGAAATCTTAGGCAAATTGCTTAATCTCTCTAGTTTCCTCGTGTGAAAATGTATTTAATAAAAGCATTTACCTTAAAGGGTTATTAAAAGGATAATATCATCCATATAAACATTCAGTATGATTCACACTGGTACATAAAGTCCTCAACTCTTTTTTTAACAGACCTCTTTATCTTTGAAGCATTCTACCTTAGATTCCCTAAGGTACAATTCTTTTAATGTTCCTTTTTCCACTAATCCTCAAAGAGTCCTTTTGTTCTTTGTATTCAACCCTATATTTTGGAATATCCATGGGCTAATGGAGCTGGGCCTTGCTCTGCTCTATTTTCACTATCTTCCTAGATATTCTCATCTATTCCTCCGTGGTGAAATATTTGTGTGCTGAAAACTCCCCTATTTATACCTCCAGCCCAAACTTTTCCAGAATAGCAAACTTAAATATACAACTAGCTCCTTGGTTATCTGTTGCCTACAGCACAGGCATCTTAAACTTAACACATCCTTAAACAAATGCTGTATTTGATTCCTCAACACCCATAACCTTCTTTCCTACGCTCTCTATCTCTGTAAATGGCACCACCCATGTACTTACTCAAGCCAGATACTCACAAGTTATGTTTGATCCCTTTGTAACTACTAAGTCATTAACAAAGTCTCTGTGTTCTAATCTCCAGACTGTTATAATGGCTAGAGGTTAGTTGTTATCTAAGAGTCAAAAAATCTGTTCCTGACCATCAGCTTTTCCAATCCTCATTTGGTGGTCTACCACCTTATCTTCAAATGTGGGAGCAACTGGTCCCCTCTCAGTCCCAGCTGAAACAGAGAAAATCTCTAATTTTAAATTTTGACAGATGTAATTCACCTTATTACCTTTTCTTAAAGTCATCACTTTCTAAGGAAGGGTTGGAACTGCCAAAGAAGGTGGTGATAGAATGTAGACATCCCTCCATCTCAGGGACATTTCTAGTTAAAAGTCATTTACATATATATTTTTTCAATTACCTTCTATGTATTCATTAAAGGCTTATTGAGTTCAATGCACTATGCTAAGTGCTGGGTGTAAAAAGATGAAAAGAATATGGTTGCTGTATTTTAGGCCATAAAAGGGTTGGACTAATAAAACAAAATTATAAAAAATAACAAGTACTCTGGTTATAAGAGGGCAATCTCTCTCCAACTTTGGGTTTGTCTATAAGAAGTTCTCATATTCATGTGAATTTATTTCTGATTACTTTTTACATAACTACAGGAAGTTAGGTTCAAGTATCTCTGAACTATGAGTCACTGCTATTGGAAATAATTAGAATAAGGGAAAAGTGATATTAGGATTAGAAAAAATAGGTAAAAGTAAAGCAGAAGGCAGGGATGGGAGGTGAGTGGGATTTTGCTATTGTTTTGCATTTTTGTCAAGAAGCATTGGGCTGAAATGAGGTGCTCATTTTATTTTACAGAAAGACTTTAAAAACAAAGAAAAAACTGCTATGTATTACCAATATGTGATAAAACAAAAGATGTCAGATCACATCTAGCATGATGAATTTAATTCCAGAATAAAGAATAGAGCTTTGAATGGAGTAAATTTAGCTATACAGAAAATGGAGGGTATCATCACTCATGTTCCTATTTTGCCATGAACAGTAAACACAGGTAGGGGTGAGCGGCACACAGGCACTTGAGAACCCTGGACTCGATGATCTCAGATTCTACAAAAAATGAATTTGCTTTGCTGAGAACCCTTTTATCCAAACCTGCACCACTCCTGCCTCTACCTCCCTATGCCTTATAGCAGAAGGACAGATTTATTTTTTTTGATTTATATTATTTTTTGAGAGAAGGCGAGAGAGAGTGAGACACACATAGACAAAAAGACAGAGAAGGGTGAGGGCCCAGAGCAGTCTCCATAGTTGTACATCATTAGTTGTGACATGGTTTCATTCTGCACAGGTGGATGTGGGGCTGTGCTGGGTGGGGCTGCACGGGGCAGGAACCAAACTGGGGGCCTCCCACGTGGGAGCCGAGAACCTTCACCACCATCTGGCAGTTACCAGTTGCGCCACCATTCAGCATTTGGGTTTGCATGGGCCTGGACCAGGATTCATTGGGAGTATATTTCCAACCATTTAGAGTGCCCTATGCCTACAGGATCCTACAGGACCCAACTCCTTCCTGCTTCACTTGCCTCACGTCTAATGCTCCATCTCACTTTCTTCTGTCCACACTCTTTTCTGTTCCTAGAAACTGTAGCAGCCTGAAAGCTTTTGTCCTAGAAGTTCTCTGCTTGAAATTCACCTTCCCTAGAAATTCACATCTGGTTTCCTGTCATCAGAACACAATTCATAAGTCCCTTTATGGAAAAACCTTCCTGATCACCCAAGCTACCGTCAACTTCCCCCACCATGCTATGTTATTTGTATTTTCTTCAGACCCTTGAAATATTTTCTTGTGAATTACCTATGGTCCTTAACCCCTTAACTAATGATATAAAAGCTGGAAGCTTGCCTCCCTTGTTCACAGATCGCCCATGGTTACAATAGAATTTTAGATGGCATAGCAATTTTGTTCCATACTTAATTTTAGATAGTACAACAATTTTGTTCCTTCTGTATTAACTAAGAAGAAAATACTATACACTTTCTATCACTTAAAAATGACAATTTACCTGCAGAATTCTTTAACTGGAGGGAAAGGTACATCACTTCATGTATAATATATGCTGCTTTTTTTCTTTGATAACTATACTTTATATACATATATATTTGGTAATTTCTCAGGAACTCAGTTAAGTAGTCTACACACGATGACAATTTGCACCACAAAAAAATCCACAGAGCACTACAACCAGTAGGTAAACATTAGTAGTCACTTATATTCCTGGGTCATTAGGATTTGTCACACTAAGCAAATGAAAGTTCAGTGACAACATATTTAGCATTCATTTCTCAACATCATGGGTGATAAAAACACTGCTGTATTATTCAGTCAATGATTTGACATTGCAAGTCACTGATGAGACAGGAACAAGAAGGTCAGAGTTTTAGGGGAAAAAGAATTATTTTTCTACCACATATTCTCCTATTCAACTTAAATGGTGTTGCTTGAGTCCAGACTCAAATATCATTTTATCTCCATTAAAGACATCAGCTAATTATATTTCTGTATTTCCTTTCTACCCTAATATGAAATGCAAATCAGATTCTACTTGCTATTCAAGAATCAAGAAAAAAACAGAAAATTGTGAAATTTGTTCATAACTCAAATGTTGCACTCAGTTTATTAAGGGCAATTTTGGAGATGGTGATAAGTCCTGTTGTGTGTTTTCATCTTTCCTTCACAGTAAGAACAAAGTATCAGATAACTTTGCAAAAACAGACAAACAAAAAAACATAAATACAGAGTAGAACCTATTTTGTTATTCTACTGCTGACAACACAGAATAAAAAACCAAATCCACTCTATGAAATGATTTCAGCCATAGCAGAAGAAATTAAAATTAATATTTTTTAAATTAAACATATACACTTTTTTTCTCCCTGACTTAGGATGGCTGTCAATAACTGGTCGTCAAAGAAAAGCATCAGAAATAATAAAATGTTTCATGAGAATAAATATTAGCCCTCTCCACTCTCCAAATAGTAGTAACTAAGCAGTATTATTATGGTAATCACCTCCTAGGCAAAATTTCAGTTGTTAAAAAGCAGGACACTATACACTTTTAAAATATCTGCATAGTTTTTTGCCAAACAAGTAAAACCTGCATCAGTTGGTTTCTCACCATAAAAAAATGATGAGGTGAACTAATGGCAAATGGAATTGTCTTATAAAAAAGATCAATTCCAAGCATTCTGAAAGTTTTCTAAGAGACAGAAATTACTATAATGAGTCAAAAGATGAAACATATATTTTACACACACATGCAGCTCAAAATATGCATAGAATGAAAAATATAGATATAATTATGATTTAAAACAAGAGACTTGAATTAAAATCTGACTTAAATACACTGTATTGATATCATCCATGCTGTGATTTTTTTAAATTTGGATGTCTGTTTTACTAAATTTATTTTTATTAAATTTATTGGGGTGGCATTGGTTAGTAAAATTATATAGATTTCAAGTGTACAATCCTATATTATCTATATATTTCATTGTGTGTTCACCACTCAGAGTCAGTTCTCCTTCCGTCACCATATATTTGACTCTATTTACACTCTTCTACCATCCCCTCCCCTTACTTTCTGGTAACCACTGAACTACTGTCTATATCTATGAATTTTTCTTTGTCTTATTCGTTGGTTACTTTTAGTTTTATATCCAACATATGAGTGAAACCATATGGTTCTTGATGTTTTCTGTCCAACTTATTTCACTTAGCATGGTAATATCAAGATCCATCCATGTTAGCAGAAATGGCAGTATTTTATCTTTTCTTATGGCCATGTAATATTCTACTATATGTACCATATACCACATCTTCTTTATCCAATCATCTCTCAAAGGATATTTCAGTTATTTCCATGTCTTGGCCACCATGAATAATGCTGCAGTGAACATAAGGTACATATTATCTTCGAACATAAATGTTTTCAGATATTTTGAGTAGATGTTGAGTCATAAATTAATCCTATTCTTAATTTTTTGAGAAATCTACATACTGCCTTCCACAGTGGCTCTACCAATTTGCATTTCTACCAGTAGTGTATGAGATTTCCTTTTCATCCACAACTCTCCAACACTTGGTATTACTTGTCTTGGTAATACCAATTCTAAGAGGTGTGAGGTGGTATCTCACTGTGGTTTTTCATTTGCGTTTCTCCAACAGCTAGTGAAGTTGAACATTTTTTCATGTATCTGTTAGCCATTTATGTTTTCATGGGAGAAGTGTATGTTTAAGTTTTCTTACCATTTTTTAACTGGGCTGTTTTGTTGTTGTTGTTGTGTTGTTGAGTTGTACGAGTTCTTTATATATTTTAGAAATTAGCCCTTTATTTTTTGCAAATATCTTTTCCCATTCGGTTGGTTGTCTCTTTATTTTTTAATTATTCCTTTTGCTGTGCTGAAGCTTTTAGTTTGAAATAGTCCCAAATCATTAATTTTGCTTTTACTTCCCTCACCTTTGAGGTCAAATTCATAAAATTCTTTATAAACCCACAGTCCATATGTTTAGTACCTATTCTTTCTTCTATGCAATTTATTGTTTCAGGTCTTATATTTAGGCTTTTGATCCACTTTGAATTAATTTTGGTATATGGTGATAGATAGTTTAGTTTCATTCTTTTGCATGTGGCTCTACAATTTTCCCAGCACCAATTATTGAAGAGGCTTTCTTTTCTTCATTGTATGTTTTTGGCTTTGTCAAAAATTATCTGCCTGTATTTATGTAGGTTTATCTCTGGGTTCTCAATTCTATTCAATTGGTCTGCTATGTATTTTTTCTACCAATACCACGCTGTTTTGATTACTATCACTTTATAGAGTAAGTTGAAGTCAGGAAGTGTGATAACCCAGGACTTGTTCTTTTTAATCAGGATTGCTTTGGCTATTTAGGGTTTTTTGTGATTCCATACAGATATGGTTCAATCTACAAATTTTTCTGTTCTATTTCTTGAAAAATTCTAGAATATCTTTCCATATCTTTGTGTATTCTTCCATTTCTTTTAATAATGTATTACAGTTTTCAGTGTATAGGTCCTTTGTTAAGTTTATTACTAGGTATTTTATTCTTTTAGCTGCAACTGCAAAAGAAATTGTGGGCTTTTTTTTCTGAAATTTCATTTTTAGTATATAGGAATGCAATTAATTTTTGTAAATTGATTTTGTATCCTCCAACTTCACTTTACTTATTGTTTCAAGTAATTTTTTGGTGGACGCTTAGGGTTTCCCAAATAAAGAATCATGTCATCTGTAAAAAATAACAATTTAAGTTGTTCATTCCCAATTTAGATGCCCTCTATTTCTTTCTTTTGCCTGATTGCTCTGGCTAGAACTTCCAATACTATGTTGAATAACAGTGGTGACAGGGGGCATCCTTGTCTTATTCCTGCTTGTAGAGAAATACTTTCAGTTTTTCACCATTCAGTATAATATTAGCTATGGGTTTGTAATATATGGCCCTTATTATGTTGAGGTACTCTCCTTCTATATACATTTCATTAAGTATTTCAATCATAAATGGATGATGTATCTTGTCAAGTGCTTTTTCTGCATCTATTGATATGAACATACAATTTTTATCTTTCATTATATTTATGTAGTGTATCAGATTGATTGATTTGCACACATTGAACTATCATCCTTCTGTCCCTGAAATGAACCCCACTTGATCATGATGTATAATTTTTGAATGTATTGTTGTATTCAATTTGCTAGTATTTTGTTTTGAATTTTTGCATATGTACTCATTAGAGATACTGGGTTTTAGTTTTCTTTTTGTGTGTTGTCTTTACCAGGTTTTGCTATTAGAGTAATCTTGGCTTCACAGAATGATTTAGGATATATTGCCTCTTTTTCAATTTTTTTGAAAGAGTTTGAGAAGGACAGGTATTAAATTCTCTTTGAAAGTTTGGCAGAATTCACTAATGAAGACTTCTGGTACTGGACTTTTGCTTTCGGGGAGGTTTTGGATGATTGTTTCAATTTCCTTATTGTTCATCAGTCTGTTTAGAATTTCCCAGTTCTTCATGATTCAGAATTTGGTGGCATATTGTTTTCCATAATATTTTGGTATGATTCTTTTATTTCAGTGGTATCTGTCATAATTTCTCTTTCATTTTTTATTTTGTTTGTGTCTTTTCCCATATTTTTCCTTAGTGAGTCTTGCCCATGGCTTGTACATTTTATTAATCTTTTAAAAGAACTAGCTCTTTGTTGTACTCTTTTCTATTGTCTTTTTGTTCTTTGTTTCATTTAATTATGCTCTAATTTTTATTATTTCCTTCCTACTGCTTATTTTAGGTTTCATTTGTTCCTCTTTCTCTAGTTCTTTGAGATGTAATATTATGTTTGGTGGCTGTTGTTTAAGGACAATTATCAAAAAATTTCTGGCAGGACATTACAATAAGAAGACAAAAGCCATATGAACAAAAGTTAAAAATGAGCCAGGACATTTGAACTCAGTTAAAAGTATACTATATGCTTTCAGCTATTTGTGTAATCTAAGAACAGAAAACAAAAACAGACTCATAGAAACAGAGAGGAAAGGCATGGCTACCAAAAGGGAAGGGATGAAGGGATTGGTGAAAAGGAAAAGGGAAATATAGTAAATCAGTTTGCATCATGACAGATAATTATTAGATTATTGGGGTGATCATACTGTAAGATATTAAAATGTTGAATCACTATATTGTACACCTGAAACCGATATAACCAATATAATATTTTATACCAATTCTACTTTAAAAATTTAGAAAATAAAACTTAAATTACAAGGAAAGAAAGTATACTAATCAAACCTATAAATGAGTTTTCTGGGCAATATATGTATGTAGTAAGAATGGTGGAAAAATAGGCCTACAAAGTGGGCAGACATTATAACATGCATATTTCATAGTGAGAAGTTGAAACATTCTCTATTAACATGTCTTACTTTACTCTTTGACATTCAATAAAGATACTAAATTAAAAATAAGAAAATAGTAAATAAATAAAAAAGAAAGTAAAAATGATATATTATGACCACATAAATTCTTCTACAGAAGATTTTATTTCCAGGGAGGAGGAAGAAGGAATCACCTACTGGTACATTACAATGCAACTAAATAAAAATGTATATATACTAGGGCCACTAAATATAAATGTAGCATTTTAATTACAAATTTCAAACTTTATCAAATATACATTTATGGTGGCACAGTGGCTAAGACTCCAGTAAATATTTCCAAGTAATAAAATTGTCACTAGATGAGCCAGGGTTTTTTACAATACTGTGTGAGTTCAACTTTTACTGTGACAACTTTTTCATCATTACATGGCTAATACATTCTCTGCATTTTGAGATAAAAGCAAGGCAGGTAGACAGTATTATAGAAAAATTCCAGTTGAATGTTTGTAACATTTTCAAATAGGTGAAAAAAAATTACTTGTCACAATCACAAAAAAAATAATTAAGTACCAATAACTCACATTGCTCCACTGAGCCCCAATATAAATTTAGAAATATTATAGGTCTGGTCTGAGGCTTGTGTTAGTCAATGCATCAATTTAGTCAGTGTTAAAGTATCTGAAAAGTTTATTTTATCATCGTCCAAAATATTTAAGAAACCTCCCTCTAAGACCCTGCATTAAGAGCTGAACTAGTGTAACTTTACACAGAAAACAGCTCTAGTTGATATGAAGCTTACCATACAATCTTAGGAGAGTCAGAACTAGAATTTTTCTTTGAATCAACTTAAATGTAACAACACTGAGCATCCTGTGGCAGGAAATTCAGTCTCAGTCACTTTTGCACTTTCCTCTCTTGCCCAGAATTATACAAAAATCTGAGTCTTAAGCATCACATCAAAGCAAAAGGAAATGTCCCCTCCCTTGGTCCATCAGTCATTAATCTATACTGGTCTACCTTTGTTATAGGCTATATTGAACACTTGGTCCAACTGGTCTACCCACTTTGCCAGGCTGCATTGAATTTATTGGTCCAACTGGTCCGCCCACTGTTCAGGCTGCATGGATCCCTCTGGGCCTATGATTCCACTGTTGATGTGCCTGCTGCAAACACAGAGCTCATTGGTGTGGCTGTGGTGGTCTCCCTGGGTGTATTAGCAGGTCATTTTCTCTGAGATCTTGATGTGTCTCAGTAGTGTCATCACCAGCTCCCTGGCTTCCAGGCACTTTTTGTCTCCCCCGCCATATGGGTAGAGTCGTGTGACTACTTCTGGCCAACTAGTTGTTAGTGGAATTGATATGTATCGCTTGTGGTCTGTTGTCAGCATTTCTCTCTCTCCTCTGGTACTGTACTAGTAATGTTACAGATGGTGGCTGTTCTGTCAACCAGAATCCCAGAGTGAGGAGACATGAAGCACAACGAGCCCATGCTCGAGCCAGTGGACATGAAGCTTAATGACAAATACACCAAATACTGAGATTCGGGGTTATAATTAGCCTATCCCTTCTCAAACCTGAACATGCAGCAGAAATCGCCTCATTAAAACACAGATTGCTTGACCCTGTTCCTGGAGTTTCTGACGCAGTAGGACTGAGGTAGGACCTGAGAATATATATACCGTATTCCTAACAAGTTCCTAAGTGGGGCTGATGCTATTAGTTCAAGGAAAAGACAATGAGACGCACTGACCTACAGCATCTTAATACAAATGTAAATTCTGTGGGAAATGTAAGGTCTCAGAGTGATACACAAGCCCTTCTTCTGAACCCAGGATCCACACTCAAGGGGTTCAAGGACTTGGATGGGAATGTGATCATGTCTTTATTTTCATTAACCTCTAAGTGAAAATTTAGCAATTCCTTCTATTATAAATGTAGGCAATAAACCACAACAGTGTTAGCAGTTCCTGTACACCCACTATAAATAAAAAGAAGATATTTCATATCACTTTATAGCTAAAAATCTGTGCTCAAAACCATATCAAAATTAAGGTAATTATGAGTTAAATGACCAGATATTACTACTTTATAATTAATAAATTAGCACACAGATTACCATATCTCAATCTTAAAAGGTATTTTTATAAATGAATTACAATAAATAGGCTTCCTTCATAATCCCCACCAAACTACTGAAGGGGAACACGGAGTAGAAAAAAAATGAGTAGCACCCACAGCAGCATCTTCTCAGCTCACGCTGAATTCTTTCCTGCCTTGGGATGCTCTTTTTCCTCTCCTTGTTGCTCTGCTCAAAGAAACTCTTCTCTCTTCTATCCTACCCCAGAATACATAGCAGAATCTCTTCAGCAACTTCAGGATTTTACCAAAGGCAAGAAGAACAGAATTCCGGGAACTTGTACTTTTTGCACTCCACAATTCCCGGTGACAGGAAATCTTGGGGCCTGGGTAATTGCTTGAAAATGGGGAGGACTTCAAGGGGAATAAAACTTAAGAAAAAAACCTCAGAGAAATTATTCTGCCACATTCCATCTACACGGAATACCTTCTTCTTCTCTCTACATATTTATAAAAAATGTTCATCTTCCAGTGCAAGCTCTGCCTCTTCTCTGAAACCTAACTTCAGGAAGTTTTATTGTATTTGCCCATTATACTAATTTGACATGCATTATTGTTTATTTTCAACTTGAGGTTGATAATATTTCTCAAAATGCTGTTATGAAGATTATATAAATATATAAATATTACATATCTATGTATATTAATTAGCATTGTTTGTATTCATTTAGTCATTTATTGAATCACAAATATGACTACGTTTTTCTGTGCAGGTAAATCAGCTTCCAGCTCCAGCTCATCACTGTGAACATCTACATGTGCCAGGCACTATTTGAGGGGCTGGGGATACAGTGATAGTCAAGGCAGAAAGGTCTATGCTCTCCTAGAATTTTAATTCTATTTGGAGATGCAAGTAATAAATAAAACATAAGAATAACCAACAAATGCCACAAAGAGGAAGCTGGGATGGCTCAGTAGGTTAAGCACTCGCTTTGCAACCCCGGAGCCTGAGGATGCCGGCCCATGTGGACCCATATGCTGAGCTGGGGTATTCCCCCAGTCCAGTTCTAGCCAGGACCTATGTGGGAGGCCCAGTTCCTGCCCTGTGCAGCCCTGCACCCACCTATGGAGCGAAACTATATGAAAAAACTAATGCTGTCAACTATGGAGACTGCTCTGGGCCCTCCCCCTTCTCTGTCTCCCTCTCTGTCTCTCTTTGTCAAAAAACAATAAAATAAATCTTTAAAAAAGAAAGAAGGAAGGAAGGAAGGAAGGAAGGAAGGAAGGAAGGAATGCAGGCCGGCCACAAAGTGTTAAGAGAATACTCAGTATACCTTTCCCCCACCCCAGCTCATCTTAAGAACGTACCCTTCTGGTTCTCTAGCCACTTCATATTTTTTCTCAATTCCAGGTCCCCAAATTTAGGAAGCTTTGCAAAAACCAGTCACATGTTCTTACTCTTGATACTAAAACAGGTCAGTGGAAAATTAGGCAATATTGTCTTAGAAAGCTTTTTTTATATTTAAAGAAGCATCAATATTTAAAACTTTCTATACCCGGTTATATTATATTTCTGGTATCTAGCTTGTCCCTGCTGTCTTTAATGCAAATTTCTAAAAGTTGCCTTGTTTAAATCTACCATGTAAAATTAAGGAGGTAACAGAAAACTGTTACACAATATCAGTAAAGAGCAGTCTAAGACCCATCCAATATTGAGTCTTTAAGATTAAGCATTTTTTATTCACATATGGCTCAATTGTTTAAGATCCCAAGTTCTAAACAAATTTTGCTAAGCCATTGGCCTATCTTAGGATCAGCACACTATAAATTTTTTTAAACAACGAGAGGCTACTATCATTCACTTCATCATTCTCACTTAGTTCATCATTCACTTGGCAAACTGTTTTAACAGTGGTGGAGATGATTATGTAAGATTCAGAGATGCCAATTTATTTCACTCAGTGACCTGAAATAAGGAACCTTTTAAACAGTAACTGTCACCGTCACTTAGAAGTATTCAATCATTCTTTCTTAGATTCATATGGCACTTTACTGGTCTAAATTTCTTCACATACATTAAGTAATTTAATTCACATAACGCTTTGTAAGAAAGGCAAGTCAGGGGGAAGTCGGGATGGCTCAGCAGGTTAAGTGTTTGCTTTGTAGTCCTGGGGTTCAAGGATCAAATCCCGGCCCTAGGCCGTGTGGACCCATATGCTGAACTGGGGTGTGCTTCCCATGTGGGAGGCCTCAGTTCTCACCCCCTCTATTCAACCCCTAGCTTGAGAGGCCATGCCTCCCATGTAGGAGGTCCCTGTCCCAGTTCCTGCCTTGCACAGCCCCTGCCCACCTGTGTGGAATGAAACCATGTCAAAAATGAATAATGTACATCTATGGAGACTGCTCTGGGCTGTCCCCCTTCTCCCTGTCTCTCCCTCTGTCTCTGTCAAAAACAATAAATAAGAAAGAAAGGAAAGAAAGAAAGAAAGGAAAGAAAGAAAGAAAGGAAAGAAAGAGAGAGAGAGAGAGAGAAAGAGAGAGAGAAAGAAAGAAAGAAAGAAAGAAAGAAAGAAAGAAAGAAAGAAAGAAAGAAAGAAAGAAAGAAAGAAAAAGAAAGAAAGGCAAGTCAGAAATTTTGTATTCTGTTAGCAGTCTATGGCCCAGAAGGTCTAAAGGACCATGAAAGTTTACCTTGCTACTGACCGACAGAAGGAACACACAAAGCCAGGGACATCCTCCAAGTTGGAGCACATTCCGCTGCTGTACTACATCACAAGTGTTTACTAAGGGCTTACTATAGGTACCACACATGCATTCAAAACACTCACTATCGATTTCAGAAAACAAGATAGAAACCATAAAGAAATTATGCAATTCTATCACTCAACAGTTCTGGGGATGAAATATTTCTATAGTTTATTCTCAGCGAATATCCAGTCAAATCACTGAAGTACATCAATAACCGGCGGGGGGGTGGGGGGGGAGCAATTTGGGAATAAAAGGCATTGTATACAGAGCAGTTATTTTTTCCCATAAGCTTAATAAAAGTAAAACCTGTTTATATCAGGCTTTCACTAAAAGAAAATGTGAAAAAACACAGAAAGTGAAATAGCTATATTAGGTTTAAATTTTAGAAGCAAGATAATTTGGGAATATCACAATGCAGGAAAACAAAAGGTATAGATTGGTTTGTGTATTGGCATGTAATGTAAACAAAATCAAAATAATCTTCCATGGTTTTTCCTCTTTTCCTTCATCTTCTTCCCATCCCTTCTCAATTGCATATCACATATAGCTTGAGAATTAATGACTTAAATAATTAGTTATTTGGGAACTACTGTGGAGGAATGGAGCATTCCAGAAATTTAAGGCATCGCCACTACAGTTGTTAAAAATATAGAGAAGTCAAGAGTGGCAAAATACTTCTAATATACTGACTATCACAACTCCTACAGTTGCTGCCTACATAACTAGCCAACTTCACCAGTGAAAACACTGTACTGTAAATATGCCAAAACTATTTATGTTTCCAGTAATGGCACTTGAGTTTTTCCTATAAATCAAGTTTAAAGATTGCATCTTTTGAGAGTAAAATCTAAAGACCAAAATTTTGTATTGTCAAGTGCCAATTGCAGTTCAGGAATAACTACGAATTTCTACACAATAAATCAGGTGTGAATACTGATTAAATTTACAGTAACTGAGTTATGTAACTAAATCCTGGATTTTTACAAAAAAAGCTAGTTACCGTATTTTCCGGCGTATAAGACGACCGGGCGTATAAGACAACCCCCTAATTTTACAGTTAAAACATAGGTTTAGGCCTATATTCGCTGTATAAGACTACAGCCTCGGAAGTGGGGGGTAGTCTTATACAGCGAATATAGGCCTAAACCTATGTTTTAACTGTAAAATTAGGGGGTCATCTTATACGCCGGAAAATACGGTATGTAAATTAATTGGCCATCTTTAAATGGTAAATATAAATATCCCAAATTGAGTCCCACTATGTGCAGTGTCGGTGACAATTGCTGCCGTGTATGGCCAGTACTTGTGCACTGCCCTCCCAAGGAGGGAAATGGTGCCCCCTGAAATTATGTGGCAGCCTTGTAAGTAAATTTAGTTAAAGTACTGTATTTTGTCATGTATAATGTGCTCCTGTATATAATGCGTACCAACATTTTTGGCCCAAACTTTCAGGGAAAAAATCTCTCTTTAAATTTTTTTTAATTTAAACTTTTATTTGATTATATTTAGGTACTTGTTTTTTGTTTATAAAAATTACTATTTATTTTTTAACATATTATGGTACAATGAATTTTATGGAACAAATAATTACAAAACACAAGAACAGATACAAGGTCAGAGAAAGGGAGGCGAGCAAAATAAGAAGGGTAAGGAACAGAGGCCCGCAGATCACAACCAGAGCCTGGGGAAAGAGGGGGTGAGCCAGGCGCCTGGCAGAAGAGGGGGTGAGCCGGTCACCTGGCAGAAGAGGGGGTGAGCTGGGCGCCTGGCAGAAGAGGGGGTGAGCCGGGCACCTGGCGGAAGAGGGGGTGAGCTGGGCGCCTGGCAGAAGAGGGGGCGAGCTGGGCATCTGGGAACACTGGCCAAAACATAGCCCCAGGGAGGTTAGAAGCTGAGAGGTGACAAGGGCAGAGGCACAGGAGGCTGAAGCTGGCATGACCCTGGATGAATTTGGGGCCCGAGTCAAGGTGATTATCATGTTTCAGGGGATTATTAATATTTTTGCATATGAATCCGTTACTGATTTCTAGAGTTACATTTTTAACTCATAAGCTTCAATAAAAGGATTAAAACATTTATATAGATATGGAATTAGTACTATCCATGTATAATGCACATCCTTATTTTTCCCTCACAAATTTGGGCAAAAAAGTGCACATTATACATGGCAAAATATGGTAATTGTTTCTATTAGCAGTTGAGAAAATGTAACGAGCAAATCTAAAGTGATAAGGTAGAGGGCAATAAAGACTCACTAGGTAGATGAAAGATTGCACAGAGTAAGTCAATGGAAACTGAAGAAAAGATTTTGATTTATGATTCCATTTAGTCATGGTAACATGGTCGTATGCATAATTATCTGCAGCATATGGTCAGTATCAATTACCAAAAATAATTTAGACAAGCACAGGCCTTGAGAAATAGATAATATAATACTATTCAGGACACAGATTAAATATTTAGATCAAAATGTTAATTATTAATACCATATTTTTGGAAAAGATAGTGTAATACTAAGTTAGGATGGAGTTCTAAAATGATAAATCCAGATTAACCAACCCCTTTTCTCCTCTTTTGAAGAGAATTTTCTATAGCATTCAGTGAAGAGTATGTAGAAACTGTCAAAAGTTTTAAGACTAGAAAATAACTGAATAAGGAACTAAAACTATCCAAGATTATTTAAATGCAATTGAATTTAATTTCTCACTTTGGAAGTATATACACAAGCATACATTCACACACACATAGATATTCGTATTCTCCAACTTCTCTTAGAAATCTTTTCTAACTTTTAACTCACTTGCAGGAAAACTTTCTTACTGCTAAAAGTTATGGGTTTATAATAAAAAAGAGCAGTAGGAGAAAAGATATAACAGTTCTTGCCTAAAATTCAAATTATTTTTTAGAATTAATAATATAGATCATGTTAAATATAAATACTAACTAGCTCAAAGGTATCAGGGACATCCCACCAACTTTTCATGCTAATTTATCCACCTCTATTCTCAAAATCATCTCTTTTTCTGGGTGCACTGAGGTCAGTGTTCATCTCTAAACAAAAATTTCTCTTCCAACTAGTTCCTGCACTTCTTTTTTTATAGTTGTTCATTCTGCCAAGTGCTTTCTTATTTACTATTCACAGAAAATAATTCAATTATGAGATATTTTAATTGACCTTTTATTCTGCTTTGCAAGGGTGAGTTAATCTAGTAAAATGTTAACTTTTGGTGATATAAGGTGGCCTAAATTATATAATATTATGAAAAGTAATCTATGTGGACTTCAATAATTTTGAGGTAGTAACACTTTGGTTAGGGGCCTGCCATATTATTCTAAATACAGTAAGGATGGTGTGCTTTGTGAAAAAAATAACATAAACCAAAAAAATAGGACTCCTCTAACTCATTCATTCCCTGTAGAATTGCCAGTTACATAAAATTCATACACTGATAATAAACTGTTCTCACCTATTTATATAGCAATGTCACTTAAGGACATTGTTATTAAATAGTTACTGTAGCATCACCAATGAATTTGATGTAGAAATAAATATTAAATTAATCATATCAAAAGCCTTTCCATACTGCTTCTCTACTACACCCTTTTATTTCTACAGCATTCCAATCCTCAGCCAACATGAGAATCAGATGAACCAACTCATTATAGCTGAAAATGTGCATAATAAGTAACAAAACAAAAACAATGCCAGCTAACATTTATTGAGTGAGAGGCCCCAGACTTCACCTGGATCATCTCATTTAATTCCTAAAATAATCCTATGGGGCTGGCAAATACAATCACATTACCACCCATAGTAAAAAAGTCATAGCAGTAATACTAGACACTACTTTGTGTTTTTCACCTGTGCTAACTTTAATTTGTAGCAACTCTATGAAGTAGGTGTTAGTACTATATTTTCCTCATTTTATAGATGAGGAAAAAGCACAGAGAGGTGATATAACTTGTATAGGCCAAAAGCTATTAAATGGCAGACCAGATTAAACTCAGACAGTGTGACTCCAGAATTTATGCTTGTAAATATGCTGCCTCTTTATTTTCTCATAACAATTCTATAACACAGAAACTAGCTTAGTGTCCCTATTTTACAGATGGAGAAATTGAGACACCGAGTATTTAAGTAACTTAACTATTATAAGATTACCTAGTTCAGAGGAAGGCAAACTTTTTCTGTAAAGCGCCAGGAAGTAAATATTTTCAGCTTTGCAGACTATAGTCCTTGTTGCAACTACTCAACTCTGCTGATGTAGACATAAAAGCAGCCACTGATAATACATGCATAAATGTGTGGCTGTGTTCTAACAAAATTTTATTTGTGAACACAGAAATTTGAATTTTATGTAATTTTCATGTGTTATACAATATTCTTTTTTTTTTTTTCTCCCCAAGTCTTCAACAATGCACAAACTATTCTTAGGTCACAAGCCATACCAAAAAAAAGGCAGTGGGCTAGATTTGGAAGACCCACTATAGTGTGTTTACCACTTACAAAGTCTGTGATTGCTGAGACTGGTATATTAATCCCAGGTAATCAATCTTCAGAGTTCACATTCCAAACTCCTATAATCTAAAGAAGTGCTTTTTTTTTTTTTACAGATGTACTCATAGATGTGAACAAAACTAACTCCATCTGTCTCCAAAATTTTATTTCATTTTTAAATTTCATGCTGTGACCTCTGACCAACCTCACGGTCCTTAGCAAGCATATCACAGCCTTCTAGTTGATGATTACCTATGTTTCTTAAGATGTTGCCATAAATATTTTTGTTGGAACAGCGTGAAGACTGAGAAAAATATCAAACTGGACATAGTATCAATTCTAAGCAATCAGCTATCACAAGACTACCAGAAGGTATGGCTTCTAGTGCTACTGCATTATTTGATCCTTTGTCTTCACAATTACTAGTACTTGAGTTATGCTACGAAAAAGTATAGTAACAGGAATCTGCAGTGGAAAATACTCTGTGCAGAATTCCTTGGTCCTGTGTTCTGTTCCAACTCAATCTTCCTGTTAATTAAATTACCCTATCATAAATTCTGTTATATTTTATGAAAAGGCCTGGATCACTTTTTGTTTGTTTAAAGATAATTTCTCCTTGCAATGGTCATTATACCTTTGTCCCACCAACAGACACTTCTCTTAAATTAACCTTACATGCTGAAATCTACACATCCAATATGCAGCAGCCCATAATCAAGTGCTGAAAAGCGTGTATATTCGAAGTACAACAGTAATAGTGTTCTCTGTCACACGGGGGTGCCAATTAACAAGTAAATAGAAAAGCTCTTTAGATTACATAGTCCATAATGTTATCAGTCCTAAGGGAACATTAGTCTGAAATTCAGAATACTATAATATATATGTTTTTCTCACTGGATTCATGAAAGAATCGTACAACTAAGTAATCAAAGTTTTGCTTTCAAATTGAACAGCCTTTCTGCCTTCCACTGACAGTTGTAAGGCCCACATCAGGGGCAAAGAAAGGTACACATTGAATATAAAAGAAAATGGAGTCTTCTCATCTGATCTAAACAGAGTATTGAAAAGGCAAGACTGAAACTTCTCCCTCTGATGAGACCCCAGGTGTTACATGTATAGGATCAATTTGATAGGCAATTGTTTTAAAAGTACTGTAATAATTTTTTTAAAGATTTATTTTATTATTGCTTTTGAAAGAGACAGAGACAGAGACAGAGAGAAACAGAGAGAAGGGGGAGGGCCCAGAGCAGTCTCCATAATTGTATGTCATCAGTTTTTGACATGGTTTTGTTCCACACAGGTGGGTGGGGGTGTGCAGGGTGGGAACAGGGCTGGGGCTTCCTGCATGGGAGGCACGCCCCCCCCCCCAAGTCAGGGGCTAAATGGGGTTGGGGGGAACAGGGGAGGTGAGAACAGAATTGGGGGCCTCCCTCACGGAAAACACACCCCAGTTCAGCATATGGTTCTACACAGGCCGGGCCGGGATTTGATCCTCAGTACCTGGGAATGCAAAGCAAGTGTTTAACTTGCTGAGCCATTTTGGCTTCCCCTGTAATAATTTTTATACTACTCAATTTATTGCCTGAAAAATGGAAATAATCCTCTTTAGAAACCTCTGCACTTTCCACTAGAAATTAAACATGGTTAAATTCTATTTTATTAAAGTGTCCTTTATCTGCCAGTATAAATGTGTGGTTATATCCCATGGCTCATTTTAGAGCCTTCCAGAAAATAGACAGACACATACTTTGTGTTAAAAGGAAGCCTGTATGGTTATTGGAAGTTTATTATTTTACATAATAAAAGGTTATGTTTAGTTTTCTTTTAAGCCTACAATCTAGTACTCAGAATCCTAACATTTGTTTTATTTTTTCTGAAGAAATACTGAGATGCCTATACTAGAATCCTAACATTTGTTTTATTTTTTCTGAAGAAATACTGAGATGCCTAATGAGAGTATTGGCTTCCTAAACAAAACACACATTTTTTTTTTTAATATATTTTTATTTATTTATTTATTTATTTTTGACAGAGAGAGAGAGAGAGAGAGAGAGAGAGAGAGAGAGAGAGATACAGAGAGAGCTGAACTGGGGGAGCTCCCAGTTCAGTATATGGTTCCACACAGGCCGGGGCCGGGATTCGATCCCAGGTCCCTTGCGCTGCAAAGTGAGCGCTTAACCCACTGAGCCACGCTGGCTTCCCCAAAACACACATTTTTAATAGTCTTTTCAAATGGTATTTTCAAAGGCACAGTGAGAAAGGCTGATGCTGTGTGATGATCACCAATAGGATGCAGTGAGATTCTCTGACCTTTATTTAATCAGCATAATCAAAAGGCATTTACCAGGTGCCCACTTGTGGCAGTAGCTTATTCGTGTTGTCACATTAAGTTCCATCAACTTAAGTGGTCATTTTATCTAACATGAGCTTCCAACCAAGAATACACTAACCCATTCAGAAAGAATTTTCTCACCTTTTCTAAATGGTATAAATAGAATTTTATAACCTTTCCTGTCAATTATTTCATAATAAAGTAGACCAAAAATGCATGATGAAATAACAGACTTTATAGGACATATCAATAGTGTCTAATTTGGGTAATGCTGAAAATAAACTGATTGACTGAAAAACTACAATGCCTGACCTGTTCAGGAAGTATGCAACATGGCTTGTTAGAAAAAACAAACAAACAAACAATTAACCAAACTCATATAATGTCATAGTACAACGTTAAGAACAGCTTTAAACATTCTGGTCACCTATAGCCCCAACCAGAAGACCATAAGGAGTGAGACCACTGACTACTTTGGCTTAAATGGAACAAATTCATGAGAAATATAGTCCCTGGACACTGAGTAAGATGATAGGAAAATGTGGGTATTAACTTTAGAAGAAAACAAGGTCCATCTCTATGAAGTGATAAGAGTGATTAATGTAATTTAGTTGTGTAAGGAGCCTCTTCCATGACAAAAGCACAGGGTAGCAAGTTGTGTGTTTGCATGTAGATATATCTTTTAGTAGAGTAATGAATTCATCTCATATTTTGAAGAGCATTTACCCTCTAAATTTAAACCAATTCTTGTTTGAGCGTTATCATAAATATCTGTTCTTTTTACCAATTAGCATGCATTTACACTCCTTCCTGAAACTGCATCCCAGCATTCCTCTGAGGTACAAACTCTCTCCCCTCTCAGTCATGTGCCTCCAGGGAATCTGACGACACTCACAATCCCAAGTGGGGCAGGTGATTCAGGCCTAAGTCAATCCTTACATTTTTCTCTCTTGACCACAGCTATTGTTTAGGAATGGGTATATGACTTTGACCAAACAAGATATGAGAAGATACAGTCTTATACTATTGTTTCTGGGAAAGTAAGTCTTTTCCTTTGCCCCTAAACTCAAGAAGACAGAGACAGGAGTTACTGCTGCCATTTTGATAACACATAAGGACTGAGACTAAAGTGAACAAAATAGGATATAGAGAGGAGATAGAAAGAATCCAAGTCTCAATGAAAATTTCAAAACCCTGAATCTGGAGAATCTTGATATTTGGGTTTGTCAGCCTATATAATGAGCCAATAAATTTCTTTTTGTTTAAGCCATTACAAATAATCTAAACTGAGTCAATGATTTAAAATTAAATGACAGAGTAATCCTCCTTTACTATGTTGTTTTAATATGTTTTTCATTTAATCTCCTGTGCATATACATTTTAATAATGAACAAATTCAGTCAAATAATGAACAAACCCTCTATAACTTGTCACCTTCACCTGACTGTATTTGAAGTAAAGGACTATGACTTGCACATCTTTGTGTTTCCCAAGGTACCTAACTACCAGTATCTTTTTATTGCATCTTCTCAAAACTTTTATTTATTTATTAACTTAACCTTTTATATGTGAATGGGAAATCCTTAGTAGATTTGAATTATGAAAAAAGTATGAGCTCCATACTGTTCAAAATATGGTCTGTAAGATTATTTATGTTTTTATATGACATATTATTATTATACTTAACAAATGTACCTTAGCTAATATATTCAATGGATTATTTTCCTGTATATCCTGAACCCAATCACATGGAAATATCATTCAAATATCCTATAAAATAACAGAGCATTAATCTTCAAAAGTGGCAAGGTCATGGAAAATAAGAGAAAACTGGCAAAGTAAGGGGGGCATGACAGATATAACAATAAAATACAATATGGGATCCTGGGTTGGATTCTAAACTAAAATAAAACAAAATAACAAAACAAAAACAAAGAAAAACAACAGTAGTGGAAAAACTGATGTAATTTTAATAGAGTCTACAGATTAGTTAATATAATTCTATATATGCTCATTTCTAGGTCTGAATAATTGAACTATGGTCATGCAAGTAGTTAACAATAGGGGAAGATGGAAGAGCACATGTGAACACTCATAATTTTTTTTAAGATTCTTTTTTTATTATTGTTTGAGAGAAGGTGAGAGAGAGAGAACTAGAAAGGGAGTAGGACCCAGAGCAGTCTCCATAGTAGTACATCACTAGTTGTGACATGGTTTCATTCCACGCAGGTGGATGTGGGGGCCACGCCGGGTGGGAATAGTACTGGTTGCCTCCCACATGGGAGGAGGGAGCCTTTGTTGCCATCCTAGCAGTTACTGTTGCACCACAGTTCAGCATATGGGTTTGCATGGGCTGGGGTTGAGAATCGAACACGACCTCACAACTGCAAGGCAAGCATTCAACCACTGAGCTATCCGGGTATCCCCTGAATACTTTTATAATTTTTGTAGCTTTCCACTATGTCTAAAATTATTTCAAAATAAAATGGTAAAAAAATTACTTTCCTCTTCAAAGTAGCTTGAATATACCTCCAGTGATGCTATTATTGCTTCCAATTTTTTTGGAATTTATCTTTTAGAATTGCCTTTTGAGCAGATTTCAAAAACAACTAAAAAAAATCTATCATTACTTTAAAATCAGAATCACTAGCTTGGTAGTCTAGTTTATTTATGTAAGGCCCTTGAAGGACCTTCAGCATTAGGAGTAATAATATAGAATGTGATCCAGAAAATCTATGTTAAAGCTTAATAGAGTCTAACTAAATTATTTGAAGCAAAGTGCTGGCTTCTTCAGAGACAGAGCTTCATCTCATCTTCATTATTTCATTACTGTATCTATTTTTATTCCTTTATACTTAGTACAAACTGTATTTCCTTTGGAATAAAATCAATTAATATAAAAAACAAATTCAAAGAATATAAATAATTGAATTGAAAACAACAAAATCAAGAGATAATCAGAAAATTTCTAAGTTAAATTTTTACCTTTGAAAGAAAAATCAAGAGCATGATCAAATCACACTAGGGCTGAATGTAAATCATATGAATTAAAAGGACAGTACTGGAAGTTTTTTTCCCTACCACCCTCACCTTCCCCCAAATATGTGGCTCAAGGTGGTATTAGGTTGGTGCAAATGTAGTTGTGGTTTTTGCATTGTTGAAATTTGCCGTTTGATATTAGAATACATTCTTAAATAAATGTGGCTGTTATGCATCATTTTAATGTGCATTTATTGCTTTATGTTTTTTTGCTGACTTATTTGCTGTTTATTTTATATTTTAATTTAGACTATGGAAATCATTTTACACAAAAAACAAATTCAAGTGACTTTATTTGAGTTCATAATGGGTCATAAAGCAGTGGAGAACGTGCAAAATCAAGGATGCATTTGGCCCAGGAACTACTAGTGAATGTACAATGCAGTGGTGGTTCAAGAAGTTTTGTAAAGGAGACAAGAGCCTTGAGGATGAGGAGCTTAGTGGCTGACTACTGGAAGCTGACAATAACCAACTGAGAGTAATTATTGAAGATGATCCTCTTACAACTACATGAGAAATTGCCCAAAAACTCAACATCAACCATTCTATGGTCATTTGGCATTTGAAGCAAATTGGAAAGGTAAAAAAGCTCGATAAGTGGGTGGACTGACTAAAAATTAAAAACAAATGTCACTTTTAAGTGTTGTTTTCTCTTATTCAATACAACAATGAACAATTTCTCAGTCAGATTGTGATGTGTGATAAAAAGTGAATTTTATACAAGCAGTGATGACCAGCATAGTGGTTAGACTGAGAAGCTCCAAAGCACTTCGTAAAGCCAAACTTGCACCAAAAAGGGTCATGGTCCCTGTTTGCTGATCTGCTGCCGGGCTGATTCACTACAGCTTTCTGAAACCTGGCAAAACCATTCCATCTGAGAAGCATGCTCAGCAAACCTATAAGATACACCGAGAACTGCTATGCCTGCATCCAGCACTGGTCAACAGAAAGAGCCCAATTCTACACACCACCACCCAAAAGCATGTCACACAGACAACATTTCAAAAGCTGAATGAATTGGGCTACAAAGTTTTGCCTCGTCCACCATATTCACCTGACCTCTCGCCAACGGACTACCAGTTCTTCAAGATCTGAACAACTTTTTTCAGGGAAAATGCTTCCACAACCAGCAGGATGCAGAAAACTCTTTCCAAGAGTTTGTCAAACCCCAAAGCACAGATTTTTATGCTGATGGCCTTGCTATGCTCTCAAACTTTATGCCACTGCTCTAAGTCGTTCAGACTGCCATCATGCATCTTCATTCTCATACAAAATTAGTTCTCAGGGGGAAAAAATCTTAGCACAATAGTTCAGCACCTCCAAAGGTCCACAAAACATAAATGAACATACAGTGTATCGGTGCTATTAAAATTCTATTGGAAAGAGGAAAAAATTAGAAAAAAGGTATAAGAAGGCTCCTTAGTGGGAAGGAAGGGTAATTACTAAAAGCAGTGAAAACACTGCCATAGATGAATACCTAATATAATACACTGAGAAAAAGTGAATGTTTATTAAATTGAGAACAGATTCAATAAACCTCCCACCCCACTGAGTCCTTTTTCATCACCACTTAGGAGGCTACACTATGGTTGAAGGTCACAGGGAAGCGTCATTTGAGAGGACCTCGCCTTATTAACGTTGACAACTAGCCTCTCTCCAGGCACTTTTTGCCTATCAGTCTCCTTGACTTGCTATTCTGTTTCCTTAAAGGGCATAAAACATGGGTTGGCGAGAACAGGAACTCAATGGAGTGTGGCAGAAAGAACATAGGATTTGGAGATGGAGAGTGGAGGAGACTTCCAAATCCACCATTTACTGGTATTGACAAATCACTTAAAACTTTTAGTTTCAGCTCTGTCTTCTATAAAATGAAAGTAATACAGAACAGGAAAAATCTGAATAACAAAGATATATTTAAAAGCGTTAGGTATTGTTATTATCAAAAGGGATGTAAATGGTTATGCTTATTACTACTGAATGGTTATAATTTAAATATACTTTTGTATATTATCACAGTTAATCCTCAAGGTGGGACAGTCCTTTCTAGGTCTCTTAAGCATGCAGGACAAAATACAGTTCAGAGAGTTTAGTGCATTACCCAAGATCGCCAAATTGGGAAGTGTTGGAACCAGGCCTTCTAACTCCCAACGCAGTGCCCTTTCTGGAAAAGATTTCTGTTAACTATTGGCACAGAATTAAAAGTGGTAAGCTTCTTTGATTTTCCTAATATATTAATTGGATTTGGAACAACAAAATAAATGGTGATGCAGAGAAAATGAGGAAATGTTCTTGCCATGATAATGTTTTTGCTGACCAAGACTCATCCTTCATAGGATGTTAATAGAATTTTAAATAGCTTATCCATGTGCAACTTACTTAGAAAAGCAATGTGTTTTCCCAAAGTTCAAGACAGGAACAGAAGCATATACAGCTGGGTAATGATGAACACAGAGGTGGAAAAATTAACTAGCACATTTGTAGAAATACTGATTAAAAAGTTCAACACAATATCTCATTTACGTTTCAACAGGGTGCCTAAAGCATAATCAGAAAAATAGTGTGTCCTCTAAAAGTTAATAAAGACTATATTGTAAGAGTGGTACCATATAAATCTGAGAAATCTAATTTCATTTCTTTGAAGTAATTTTAATTCTGCTTAAGTATTTGCAGAGGTAAAATATTCTGGAACGTGCTGTTAACCTTTTCCATAACTGCCTGGAGACACACAAAACAGACCAAAATACCAACGAACAAACAAAAACAACTGTGTGTGTGATCATCCAGGATCTTTTAGGTATTAGAGAAAAAAATAGGGCAATACTGTTAACTAAAAAATAAATCCATCAGTATCCAAGTACCTTGAAAATGAGTCAGTACCCTTTTCTCTAAACATAAGCCTCAAAAATACAACTTCATGTAATATCTTTAAGTGTTTTAATTTGGATGATTTTTATAGAAGCTAATGTATATTGTAGTATTAGATATGAAACAAAATCATTTATGAGTAACTTCCTTTGGCACAATATAAATACTTATTCTTTATATTTCTATGACACTTTTCATATATTATCGATTCTGATCTATACAACAGCCTGTGAGTAGAAAGGGAGCTATTATTGTCAATTTACAAATAAAGAAACAGCAAGAATTTTGTTTTCAGGTTTAAAATAACTGTAGAGACCATCTATTTTAAACCATATACCCAGTGTTTGACTCTACTCTGAAATTGTATTTTATATGTATTTCCAAAATGGGAACTCATCATCTCCCAGGGGTAGTTATTCCTATCCCGGCCAGACTAAATTTAAGACAGATTTTCCATATGGTGAGCTAAAAATCCATTCACATAATCTCAAATCACTGGCCCCAATTTGCCTTTGAGGCCACACAGAATAATTCTGTTTTTAAAAAGACAAAATTGTCAAATATACGTGCTCGGCTATTATTTTCCTTTAATGTTCTTTCCTTCAGGTTAATTATCCTGCTTGGTCAACTCTTCTTTATAGTTAAGTACATGTGATACAAAATAATTAATATACTTTTTAAATATTAATTTTACATATTTACACATTAATTCACTATGTCACTTTATATGTAATAAATATGTAATATGTAAATATATAAGAAATATCATTATATATATTTATATAAATACATATGATTCTTTTTTATATTAATCTGTATAAATAGGCCCCAAATACTTTATTTCTCTGTGAGATTTTATTGAAACCTATAGAGGTAAAAATGAATGTAACTGTATTTTACCAAATCAATATATATTTGAGTGAGTGCTCTATACCCCAAATTTGATCAGCACCCATGGAAAATAGCATGAAAAACACATGGAACCTCTGCCATACAGAAAGATTTTTCCTTAACAGGACATGTTAAGAAGAACATACTCTAAACTTCGAAACATCCCTGCAGCGTCAATGCTCTTTGACTTACTTTTATAAACTGATACTTATTACACAAATTGTTTCACCACCAATGAATCTGAATTTGCCCAGGCACAGGGATTAGGAGTTTATAGCTAATTTTGCTGTGTTTAAGCCCATTAGCCACCAGCAGGAACGCTTCTAAAACCAAGGCTGTAGGTAGCCCCACACATGACTTGCTACAAAGGCCACCCAGGTCTGGGAATCTCAACAGAATCCATGCTCCTGTCCTTCAGGTAGTCCCCAGATAACTGGAAGCAGAATGCATGGTGCTGTGAATCACATTTCTTACACATGAAAAAGATGATGATAGCACTTAACGCTGCACTTGGAAACAAGGAGGCAGCTCCTCAGGGGCAGGGCGGGCAGCCTCCACTCGTATACTGAAAGTCTTTGCAGATATCTAGAATTGCAAAGACATTCTGGGAGATCGATGTTTGGGGGTCACTGCCAGCTTAAGAAGGCCCTTATCGAGAGTACTACTGTCAAATGTAAATGGAAGGTAAACTGCAAGTGACAAATTGGAATCCACGAGACTCAGACCATCTCTGCCTTGTCAACCACCTCACTCACCTCTTGAACCTACTACTGTGCCTACCACAAGCAAGCACTCAACAGGCATTTTACTTTCAAAGGAGTGAATGAATAAATTAGTGAATGTGAAATTAGTGAATTAGTGAATTAGTGACTGTGATGAGTTGACTGTACACCTAGGAACGCTCCACCTCCCCTTGATTTGGGCACAGGCAGTGCAGCGAGCTTGGGACGCCGTGTGAATAATGAGGGTTCACCATGTTTTTCTGGCAGCTCTCATTAAATCACAAGGAGTATATTTTGTTAAATTAAAAAATTGTATTCATCGAAGTAAGATGTACACACTGTGGCAACTGATGCAACAGGGAAAACTTGGCATGTATTGATGAGGCCATGTCATTACAGGCATGTTAAGCTGACTGAACAGCAGATATGCCACATATCGTGAGTTTTTCAACATACTTGCCTACCTTCTATCTAGTAAAAGGCACCTGTACAGGACAGAACATGGTTAGCTTATGACAGATGGGGACACAGACAGAAAAGATGACTCCTAACATGTGGCAAAAGTCCAAGCAACTGTGTT
>PVKE010018849.1:0-29093 GCA_004027555.1 Craseonycteris thonglongyai
ATTTATCAATGAATGATAAGACCAACATTTGAAGTGTTCTTGGGAAACAGAATATTAATCCCAGTCTCTAAGTATTACCCTATAGATCACTTACTTTTAGAAAGCAAACATAAATTTAAGAGAAACCCCACAATTTATAAAAATGGAGGGATCTAGAGACTATAACCTTTATCAACTAATCAAACAGCATCACCAGTAATGGCACCAGCAAATGATGTGCCTCCGATATGATGCAATGTGAAGTATTCAGTATCACCTGGATAGTGTCATTGCACGGCATTACTCAAGACACTGGCTTAGAATCTTAAAAAATACCAACTCCTGAAAGACAGATAATAGGCTGTGAACTATTCAGATTAAAAGACTTCTCAGAGAGTTAACAACCAAACAAAATGTACAACCCTTGATTGGATTAAAAAATTAGAAGTATGAATGTGACCCAGCAATCCCTCTTCTGGGCATCTACCCCCAAACTTGAAAACCTCAATTAAGAAAGATACATGTACCCCAATGTTCATTGCAACATTGTTCACAGTGGCCAAGTCGTGGAAACAACCAAAGTGTCCTTTGATAGGTGACTGGATAAAGGAGTTGTGGTACATTTACACAATGGAATACTACTCAGCGATAAGAAAAGATGAAATACAGTCATTTGTGACAATATGGACTGACCTTGAAACCAATCATATTAAGCAAAATAAGTCAGTGAAAAAAGTCAAAAAACATGACTTTATTATAGGTGGAATATAAAACTGAAAGTAACAAAGAAAATAAAACTCATGGACACAGTCAATAGTTTATTGCTTACCTGAGGTTAAAGGGGGGAGATTGTGGGAGAGTGGGGGATGGGGTGTAGGAAGGGGGCATCAAATATATGGTGATGGAAAGAGAACTGACTCTGGGTGGTAAACACATAATGCAATGTATAGACAATGTAATATAGAATTGTACATCTGGAAACAATGTAATTTTTACCAACCAATGTCACCCCAATAAATTTAACGATTAAAAAAAAAATCTTGGAGAGCATAAAATTAAAAAAAAAAAAAAGAGGGAGGTTATGAGGTGCAACGGATTTTAATGGGGATACTTGAATGTATTTGATAACATATCAAGGTTAAACTTCTTACATATGATAATGGTAGTATGGTTACATACTGACCTTAGAAGATGCATGATTAAAGGTCAGAAGAAAATATGGTATTACAACTAAACTACAAATGTTTTTTTAAAAATATATAGACGAAAAAAGCAAATGAAAAATCATGACAATATGTGCACAACTGAATTCTTGTAAATTGTATTTGGGCCACTATTTTTCTCTCAACTTTTCTTAAGTTTCAATATTTTCAAAATAAAAAGTTGTGGGGTGGGAGAATAATTGGGATAGCCTGTAAAAATAAATAAATCAAGGACAACTAGTATTTTTTAAATTCTCACTCTGTGTCAGGACCTCTTCTAGGGGTTTTCCAAGAATGACTCATTTAATCTTCCTAATTCTCTGTGATTGATACTAATATCTCCAATATACAGATAGGAAATGGAGTCAGACAGAGGTAAAATACCTTGCCTGACCCAGTAATCAAAAAAGTTAGGATTTCAGCCTCAGAAATTTAAATTCAGAGTTCACATGCATAGCCACAAAATTTCCCTGCCCTTCAAGTAAATAAACCAGATTACTCCAACATACTTGTCAAATAATATGAAATAATCTGATTAGTGCAGCAAACACATTAATCACATCAGCTTAATGATTATATGCATCTGATATCTCCTAATTGTCCAATATAGAATTCTGGAGGGTTCCATTGGTTCTTATTAGTTCTCTTTCTCATGCTGGAAAATAAGATCAGTAATAACTAGAAGCCAAAGAACAGCCTGGGATGAGGCTGGGGGTTGATTTTATAAACATAGCTTCTAAAAATAGTATGTTCAGTTATGGGTATAATTTTTAAAACAGAGAATAGAGGGGAAAGTCAAAGGATTGACATTTATATACAGCAGGTTAAAATAAATCAAAGAAAAAGGACCAAAAGAACAGATGCTGTAGGTTTACACAATGTTAAAAATGCCGAGATCAAGTGCTCCATTTCTTCAGTAGTCACAGTAGACATTACATCATTAGTCAATTAATCAGTTTTCTCTCACGATGGCACGATGAGGTGCCCTTTTAACTCATTATAGTAACCAGCTCACCAAAAGTAGCTAAAAAAGAGGAAAGTCACAGGATGAAATGACAGACACAAAAAGCTATAGAGAAGAGAGCCTGAGACAGACAAAGGCAGCTGTACTATAAAAGACAGTGAGAAATGGAAAGGAAAATGTCACAAATCAAAGGTTAAAAGAGAAACTACCAGGAAAAAATATATATAGAGAGAAAACTCTTAGGAACAGAAAAGGGACCTGTGAGGAAATAGAAATCCTGACCAGAATTGAGGCCTGAAAACATAAGGCAGCCGTCAGAGAGCAGGGGCCACAGCCAAGTTGTCACCCAGTCACCTGTTTACTCATTCATTCGACATCTACAAAGTTGAAGGTACTTCGTGGAACTTGGAGGAATTCTGAATGAGAAAGCGGGGACCCATGACCTCAAGGAGCCTAGCAGCTGAACAGTCTCATTTTCACATGTTCCGGTCTTGTAAAATGTAATTTTAATTACTGCTGCCACATCTTAATTCATTGTGATAGTTAATTTTATGTATCAACCTGACTGGGACACAGGTGGCCAGGTTAAACATTATTTCTGGATGTGTCGAGAAGAGTATTTGCAGATGAAATGAGCATTTGAATGTAGGTAGGGAAGAGCAGATACCTCCCTCCCCAGCCCCGCCATGTGGGTGGGCATCACCCAGTCCCCTGAGGGCCTCAACAGAACAGAGAAACAGAACCAATAGGATATATACCCCATAGGATGTACGAGGGCTGTCCGGAAAGTATCTGGCCCTGTAACATGAAAATTAGACATGTTTATGGCTGGGTTTATTTTTTTCTGGATAGTCCTCATATATAATGTGCTATCTTGATTCTATTTCTCTTGAGAACCCTAACCATACACTAATATTCTCATACTCAACTAATATGTCTAAAAATTATAGCAGTTACATCATCTAGAAAAGAGGGTACTTTAAAAAAAACTTTTAACTTTAATTTTGTCTTCAGTTACAGTTGGCACACAATATTATATTAGTTACAGGTATACAGCATAGTGGTTAGACATTTATAAAACTTACGAAGTCATTCCCCCCAATAAGTCTAGTGCCTGGTACACTAGACCGGTACCGTACAGAATAATTGCAATATTATTGACTGTATTCCCTACATGGTGCTTTACATCCCCATGACTATTTTTGTAACTGCCAATTTGTACTTCTTAATCCCTTTGCCACCCAGCCCTGAACTTCCTCTAATCAGTTTATTGTCTGTATCAACATATGTTTCTGTTTTGTTGGTTCATTTATTCTGCTCATTAGATTCCACATATAAGTGAAATCATATGGTATTTGTCTTTCTCGATCTAACTTATTTCACTTAGCATAATATCTTCTAGGTCCATTCATGTTGTTGCAAATGGTAACATTTCATTCTTTTTAATGGCCAAATAATATTTCATTGTATATGTACCACATCTTCTTTATCCAGTCATCTATCGGACACTTAAGTTGCTTCCATACCTTGGCTATTGTAAATAATGCTACAATGAACACAGGGGTGCATTTATTTTTTCACATTAGTGTTTTGGATTAAAGAGGGCATTTTTTTAATGGTAGCTGCTATACTAAGTTCATTAAGGAAAGAATATGTATTTATATTTCTGATATGCTGATAGTACACAAAGAAGCATCATTAAGTGGTACTATGTACATATACTTTCAGCTTTGGATACAGCACACTTGCATATCATTATATTTGTATATAATGCATACAACCCAGAGAGGTGAACAATAGCAAGGGATAAGGAAATTTAAAAGAATAAGAAATTTAAAGAGAAGGCTGTCATTTTTTTTTTGTAACTTCCCCCAAGGGTTTCTATGACTAAAATCAGTACTGACCAATTGAATCAATATTTGTCATATGGTATCTGAGAGTGAATTCTGGGTAAAGGAAGCTACAACAAACCATGAGGAAAAGAAAGGGTCTGTGAGATGGGGTGAGAGTAGATGCAAACTTACCATAAAGCTGTCACAAATTAAGCTTACAGGTCCTTTTATATCAATGTGGCCATTTGTAATTTTTTTGTAAAGAAGGCTCTCCAAACTTAAGAAATTTCAGGCCACACAAAATCTAGGTACACCCCTGGGAGAGAGAGTTTTAAATATATAGTGAAGCAACCATAGCCACCCATGACAAAAGCCAGCTTTACCCCACAGGATCCTGCAATTATCGATGGAGACAGCATTAAATCTACAGAACAGACAATACCCAGTTGACCTTGCTTTTTCTGGGAAGCTCTCAAAACTAACCTACCTGTCCCAACCCACCCCATCTTCTTTTGTCTTTAGCTGAGAATGATATGTAAGGTGGCAACTTGGGTCATCTCAGAGAGCTTTACTGTTTCCTTGGGTATCTCCCACGTACACAGGAGGTATATCGTTTAATAAATGTCTATTTCTTTCTCTTTTGTTAATCCATCTTTTATTACAGAGGGGCTCTGCCAAAAACTCAGAAAGATAGAGGAAAATTTATTTTTTTCTCCCCTACACAACCAAAGGATTCCGAAGATTTTTATTATTATTATTATTAAATAATACAGCTGAACTTCCCGGCAGAAAAATAAAAAGGGGAGAAGGGTAGGAAATCAATGCTATTTTCAACTTTCAGAATATCTATTATAAGCTATTAATTCATAATTCTTCACATTTCAGTCCGTGGTTTACAGTAAGTTTTAACATCAGATTTGTAACCATTTTTTACAAAGCAGACCATGAAACAGCCTTTTGACATTTTTCAAACATATCTTTTCCTGTAATTGGCTGTAAATGGGGAGAAAAGGATTATGTTGACACTATAAAAGTCTCACTTAATGGTATCCTTTTGTGTGCTATTCATTCAGCGAACATGTATATTTATTCTCCATTGCACAGGGCACTTACTTATTTTCTGCTGAGAGTTCCACTGAAATTCTCCTGGCTGCCAGTCTACTTGATTACTAGGAATCCATTCCCAATGCTACAATCTCTGTCAAACCAACACTAGCTATCCACTGATAACCCATAGTCTTCTCTGGACAAATTACATTAGACATCAAAGAGTCTTGAAAATCTGCAAGAAAGCATCTTTGAAAATGTTTCACTTAAGCAAGACTCTGCTTTCCTGGGATTTCTCATTGAAGAAAGTAATTGTGAAAGTGAGCCAAGTCAATAGAGGGTAATCCATGCTTTTCTGATTAGAAACACAAACACGAATAAGAGTCCAGAGATTTTCTTCCATGTGGTTCCACATATGTGTGCCTCAGCAAGACAAGAAAAATGGAAATCGTTTCTCACTACATCTTTCTCAAAAGCTACTTCCAATATTACATTTGATATGAGTAGTTAGATATTTATTCCAAAAGAAACACAGAATATTTCATGTCTAAACAATCAGACATCAATCAAAATGGACCATTTGTCTTGCAAATGATTCATTCAGAATGACGGTTTTAGGAAATAATTGTTCTACCAGCTCTTGTTTTGAAGAACTGCAGGCAGTGGGAGAAAAATGGATTGTGTGATTTTGAAAAATCACTGTTAGTTCTATGCGACGATTCAAATCCTAATCAGGTCCTGTCACCAGTCCCAGACACCTTACCACTTATCCGAGGAAGACAATCAAGTCTGTACTGACCCCATCAAAAAGTGAAAGCCAAATGCTCTCTTGCCTTAAAGAACTCTACACACACACACACACACACACACACACACACACTCCACTACCACCTCCGTCACCATTATCATCATGCTGGAGAACAGTCATCTGTGCAGTAAAGAAATAGAGCTAAGTAAAACCTCCTGGCCGGGGGTCCTGGGGTCTTCCTTTAAACCCCCCGTTGCTCCTGGGGTGGGTTCCCTGCAGGGCTTGGGCTTTGGCACAACGGAGCTGCCATTTCCCACACTGTCGGTTTCTTTAACCTTCAAAAGAACACAGAAGTGGCATTCAGACCAACGAGTAAAGAGAGGTCCTGGCAGTCTAATTTCAAAGTAGGTTTCATATCAGAGTCTTTCTTTATGAGTTTTCAAAGGAGTATTTTTTGCTACTCTGATGGGAACCTTCCGCAGTGGTAGCTGCTGCCTGGGAAATGCCACAGAGCGAAACAATAAGTCTGAAGCAAAGTGAAAGGGGTAGAATGATCTTGTTGCAAGAGGCAACACACAGTGAAAACAAGAGACTACTGAAGTTTAAAGGAATAATCTATATTTATTCTAGTAGAGACTTCCCTCACGTCAGCACTTTAAATACCACTGAAAAATGCTGACAATAATTATGTGAATGTTGCTATAAAAGTTAAATCTCCCAACTACTGCGTTCCATTGGTGTTTCCACTTCTGCCTTAAACACACACAGGCACACACACACACACACACACACACACACACACACACACACTCACGTGCACATACACATGTGCAGGAACATTCTGGACCCTCCAAAATCAGCAGGGAGGGACAATATCTATACTATGTAGAAACAAGTAGAAAAAGAAAACAGCTATACTACACTTAACTCGAGGCCTGACGCTCCCGTGGGAGCTACCAGCTTGGAATGTGGAGTGAGCTCAGATTAGAAATTGGATCCTGGTTTGCTCACTGGACGACCAGAGCTTGTAACCGACCCTCCCTGAGCTCTTGTTACCTCATCTAAAAATGGTGACAGTCATGCATGTCACAGGGGTTCAATGAGGAGATGTGTATAAAGTACTTAGTATAGACTTAGGCTCACAACAAAGCACTCAGTATGTCGAAGTGATTACTACATTATTACCACTATTAATGATGGTCACAGGGCATCCATTGTGGTTAAACAGACGACAATCCTAGGGATGCATAGAATCATTCCAAGGAAAATTAGAGGTGAAGAAAATACAACTAGCCCAGCAGCTCAGTCACAGCATGTATTTGCCTGACTATTACTGGAATCGGAATGTCTATTGCTCAGATGGTAAGTCCTGTGCAGGATTTGGAGTTCCAACTGAAAGGCAAGCACAACCTTCCTGGTTGTAAGAAGCAAGTTGTTTATCTTTGAACGGATAGTCTTCCCTCCTTTGACCTTTGCTACTCAAAATGAGGCCCATAGCTCAGCACATATGCTTCACCTGGAAACTGCTTAGAAATGCAGACTCTCAGGCCCCGCCCCGACCTGTTGAAACAAAATTTTAACAAGATCCTGCGGTGATTTGTACGCACCCTAAAGTTTGGAAAGTGCTGATGTAGACCACAACATTTCATGCACAGCTTATGCCATCCATTTGGCATATGTTGCTGTGATCTTTGCTGCAGAATAAACCACTCTCTAGAACTCAGTGACATAAAACCGCAGGAATGACCACCACATATTTGTCCTGCTTCTTCAAAGTGGGTAGGACTGAGTGGGGCTCATTTCTGTCCCTCGTGGTGCTGACTGGGTCATTTCACCTGGGTCCAGAGGACCCAGGCCAGCTTCCCTTCACTACCTGTCCCTTGGTGGGCATGACTGGGACAGCTGGGGACTGTCTGGGCCTCTTCCCAAGTCTCAGCCCCCTCTAGACCTCTCTCCAAGTGGCCTCTCTCTTGCAACATAATCAGGATTCTTTTTGTAATGGCACAGGGCTCCAAGACAGCGGTATCTCTAGCCATCTTCAAGTCTAGACGCAGAATCGGCACTATGTCATTTCTACCAACGAAAACTCAAGGGGAGGGGACAAGACTTCATCTCTTGATGGGAGAAGAGGTGTGCACAGACAGCAATAGAAGGGTTCTCATTTTCTTCCTCTCCCTGTTTGCATGACTGGTAAAACATTCACTTCATTTCAATTGCAAAACTATATACAAGTCCCCACTGGGAGAGTAAGAAATTTTAAGGCGTGATATCTCCCCTCAAGGAGCTTGTTATAATAAAATTGGTGAAACAAGGAACACAAAGTTTGAAATTTTAGTAATACTAAAATACTGTAACAACAAAATATTTAAAGAGCGGTGCATGATAGTAATAGAAATGATGTTCTAAGGCTCTGAGCCATCCATTTGATTAATTTTGCATACAACGACCATCCCGTATGTTCAGAGAACAGAAGTGGGGGAGAAGGTCCATGTAAGAGGAGGGATGTGCAGCCTGAGGAAGATTTGCACAGCAAAAGCAAGACAGATTTTGAAAAGGAAGGCCCAGTGAGCTATCCTTGAAGGATAACAGAACCACAAAGCCACAGGAACAGGGTCATGGGGATGCAAGATCGTGAAGGGGTGTCTCTGAGTGTTCTTGGTGAGGACTGTACATTCAATGTTCCAGAAAGAACCTCCCACCTTATAACAGCCACCTTTACTTCTCCCCTTAGATTTGCTTGTAAGTCATTTGTGGAAACCCCACTAGCAATAGGACCTTGTCTTAATAATGAAGGGTTAGTACGAATTTTACAAATTTTAATATACCTTGTGGGAGGGGAGAGGACAAACAGAAATGTAGGCACTGTCCAGTGGCAACGTGGAAACGTCACTGTCCATGTGTAGGAACTAGCACGTGTGGTATTGTGAAGCCACAACTTGTAAATTTCACTTCCCCTTAATAAAAAATGGGATAAAAGGTGCTGCTTAGAAAAAATATAAGTTTCAGTCTCCACTGCAGGAACATAAGCTCTGATTACACAACATAGTCCATACACCTCCATGTGCCAAACACTTGTTTTATTATACATTCATGTATAATGAGTAGGTTTTCCAGCAACAGAGAATGAAATTTACAAGTTGTTCTTTAAGCTTTGGGGGGGAATGTATTTTTCTTTTCTTTTGTCCGCTCCCGCCCTCAAATATAATATGAGCAATGGGGGTTTCCGAATAGCACCACCCATTAATTCCTTCTATCACAATGATTAAAACCATTTTCAATATTGTTCTCAGAGCTTCATTGTACCACATACAATGGCAGAGAATGACGCAGTTTGGGCACGTACATTTCCAACAACTGCTATTCAACTTTTGGGGGTAAAAAGGGCATTTAAGAGGTTGATAATAAGCACCATTACTAGTTTTTCATTTCTATTCGTTGTTGAAAAGGACCAGGCTTATGACTCTAGAGGCTCCCTAGCATTTTCATAAACATACCCATGAGAAATTCACAACGTGGATTTGAACGACTTTGCCATTTATTCAAATAAGTTTCAAAATAGTTGTCCAGAACAGGAAGAATAGGAATGTCAGAAGAAAGTGGGAAGGCTACATTCTATAGTCGTGGCAAGAATTAAAAAAAGGAGTTGCCACTTCAATACTAAAAATGCCAGGGCAAGAATATCCTAATAAGATACGTTCTAATAGAAGTAATAAAATTCCATATGGAGTAACACTCTCAAATCAGAAGTCAGGTACAATGCAGCCCAAGATCAACCAAACACATCTTCATGTCAGAGAGTGTAAAGATATCAATATACCATCTCTAAAATTGTTTTTAACTTATAATTTTTGAATAGATGATATACATACAAAGTAAAAATTGAGATAATACAAAGTACAGTGAAAAAACAAGTCTTCTCCCATCCATGCTATAATCAATCTCTTGTACAGTCCTCAACATATGCATATATAAATATTTATACATATCTTTTAAATTTCTATGACCACCATAGCATATTCTAACCACCTTTTCACTTAGCAATATCATAGTAATTGTTCTATATAGATACATTCTTTGTAATGTCTTCAGTATATTATGAAGTATAGATATCTCCTAATCTTTTTTAACTAATCCCCTATTGCTGGAACATTTAAAGTGTTTTGAATCGTTTGTTGTTAATCAAAATGCCATGATGAATATATTTGTACATAGATTTTTGTGCAGCTACATAAATATATTTCTAAGATAAATTACTAGAAATGAAACTGTTAGGTCAAAGGGTTGTAGGCACTTTATTTTGATAGTACAGCCAAATAGCTTTCCAAAGACAATATCCCTACCAATTTATACTTCCATTCATGATACCAATATATCTTGCACTAAAGAAATTCCAAAATTACCAAAAGTTTATTATCATTTTTCTGCCAACTATTCCTTTCTCTTTTAAATGGGGGCTGGGGATAATTATCGTCTATTTTTGCTAATAATTATAGGCCACTTATAATTATTATTGCCCAAGATTCAAAGCCATTTCAGGACCTCTTACACCACTCTGTCCTCCCTGCACTACAATTCTAACTGGGCCAGGAGATGTTTAATTTGTAGACTTCCTCAGAATACAGATTACCTGCATTCTGCAGACATCCGCAAAAAGCCATGCGCAAGTGCATATTTCATGGCTGAATATTTTTACATAACATCAGCCAGAGCCCACCATCCCATTACTCTCGCCAAGTGTCACAACCTGCTCTATTATATCAATAAGAAGCTTCAATTAGTTACTCTCGTCTCATGGTGACGACAGCTACAATAGCATGTAGTCATCTGATGAAGTTTGTAGTACAGAGTAGAGATGGAGGTGTTAAAAGGAAGAGGATACAAAATTAGAAAAGCATTTTTAAAAATTCCACCTCCCACAAAATCATTTGGGAGAATAATAACACTGATGAAACAGTATTCAAGAATGAATACAAATTGCAATTACTTTTGAAAAAGATGGATAAATAAGTTCACCATGGGAACACATTCTTACCCCAGATAGAACCCTGGTTGTGAGGGACTCATGAGTCGAGTGTCCCCTCGAAAACAGCTATATATAGAAGCATATTTGGTAAATTAAAAAAAAACAACAACTTAAGTCTTAAATAGAATTGTAAGATAAAAATAAATGCCAACAATGAATGCTACGTGGAAGGCACTGTAGTAACGTCAATAAATTAGAAGGCCTGACATGGTCAGCTTTACCCTCAGAATCTACTCCCAATTCTACCCCTTCTGGGCTCATCAGCTGGGGTCACCAGGCACCCAGATATCTGGGCTCCCCTGGGATATAGCCACAGCCTCCTCTCTGCCTGCCTGCCTCTCTTCTTGTCTCCTTCCATCTCTTGCATGGACAGCACCTGAAATGATTCTTTAAAAATATAAATCAGAACATGTCCTTTCCTTCCTTCCAGGTCTCCAGTGGTTTCCCTCACAACAAAAATCTAAAATCTTTACCATGGCTGACAAGGCCCTGCAAGATCCACACCTACTGTGTGCTAGCACTGTGCAGGCATGGCTGATACAGTGATGAGTGAGAAAACCCTTAAAATCTAACAATCACTGTCATCCTCACAGATGACACTAGGTTAATTACTGCAGCGAGGAAAAAAACAAACAAAACAAGCGCAGCGCTTTAATTGAAGCAGGCTTGGAATGGCAATAAAATGTCTTTAATTAAAACTTCTCTGCTGAGAACAGTCTTTGAACGCTTGTATAAACTGTAAATGAATCACAGGCAAATATGTTATGGACATTACAGCCTTTAAAATGTCACATAACTTTGAATGTCAAAGGCTGCTCCCTCCCTCCCGCCAAATTACAATCATGAATTGTCTATTCTTTCCCATATCAAAGCAACCCTACTCCAAAGTGCAACACCCATTCCTTACGGAAGGGGAGACAGGGCTCAAATACAGTCAGATCTTCTCTTTTGTCTTCATAGAATCTTGGTGCTGACACAGACCCAGCCAATCAGCTCAGACCATTAGAGACAGCTGGAGAAAGGGAGAAAACATGCTCCCTGCACAACAGTAACTTTTCCAGCTCGTGCCTGATCATGCCAAGACATCACGGTGTGATAATGATAATTTAATAACGTAGTCAGCCATGCTCTGCCCACATTAGAAGGCTCAGGAAAATAAATGAGGCTCGCAAGCCAAACAGAGGGAAGCTTCCCCAGGCAGCGCCTGCAACAGGGAGATACCCGGTAACGAAGCGCAGGCTGTCTCCATTCGTTATGCAGGAGGTGCCTGGGAAGGTGAAGCCCCCTAACAGGGAATAAATAAGTAAGCACACGGGCCATGGCCATGGTGAGGTCTCCGAAAACGGCTCGTTAGAACTGTCCAGAGATTTCCCATGGGGATGTGGAAATGTTTCATCAGATGGCATGGGAGGCTATTATGTGCTTGGGCACATTTGCTGTATAAATTGGCCTCCTTACCTTCAACTCCCATGTGGGCACCAGAGACAGAAGCTGTGTTTAAACCCCACAACGCTCCCTTAGGCTTTTACCATTTAGAAAAAAAAAAAAAAAAGAAAGAAATCAAAATGAGTCCTGGGTGTTCTGCAAATCAGCCCGGTGTTCGATGGGGACCCATTATCTTTGACCTTTGCACTTTTGCCTCTTCTGACTCAGAAAATTCTCAGAACCTCTTTCCGGTAAAGATAAAATGATGTCTGGGAGGTGCTCACGTTCAGGACAAAGATACTGTTTTTGCAATATAAAAATTACAATGGAAGGAATTTCCTTATTTTTCATTGCAACTGGTCTTCTACCTGGATCAAATTTTTAAAATGTACCTCTAATGATGGAAGCTTTGTTTACCAAGCTTTTATTAACACATTAAGTGTTAATAACATATGTTATTAACACGTTAAGCTAACAGCCAAGTCCCTCCTTCCTCCGCCTTTGCTTTGTAATTACCAAGACAACGCTGATGTTTCTGTACCTTCGCTTCTTTAGAGAAAGAGGCTGACATGTAACTGTCTACCACCCTCTATCACTTATAAAACCCGTACCGAAAGGTCAGAGGTGGAACTGTTCATTAAAATTGTGGAATCCTTCAGCAGCCCACATACTAAAATTGTGGGATCCACTTTGCACCCTTTCACAGCTAATAAAAGTACAACTAAGGATAGCTTTCAATACATAATGTAACTAGCATAAGTCACTTTTTTTTTATTGTTAAATTTATTGAGGTGACATTGGTTAGTAAAAATTACACAGGTTCCAGGTGTGCAGTTCTACATTATATTGTCTATGTATTGATTATGTATGTGTTCATCTCCCAGAGTCAGTTCTCCTTCCATCACCATGTAATTATTGCCCCTCCCCCATTTCCCTACCCCTCTTATTCCTATCTTTGAATTAGATATTGTTTTTTTCCTTAGGTGATATATATATATATTTATCTATTTATTTATTATTGTTAAATTTTAAATTTAATGGGGTGACATTGGTTAGTAACAATTAAATAGTTTCCAGATGCACAAGTCCACATCACATGACCCATGCATCGCATTATGTGCCCAGGGTAAGTCACATTTCTAAAAAGATTTATTTTATTGTTTAAGAGAAGGTGAGAGAGAGAGAGAAGGGGGGAAGACCCAGAGGAATCTCCACTGTTGTATATCATTAGTTGTGACATGGTTTCATTCCACACAGGTGGATGTGGGGACGTGCAGAGCAGAAACTAAAATGGGGACCTCCCACATGGGAGGCAAGAAGCTTCACCACCACGCCATCCCAGTAGTTACCAGTTAAGCCACACTTCAGTGTATGGGTTTGCACAGGCTGCAGTCAGGACTCAAACCCCAGACCTTGCAATTGCAAGGCAAGTGCTCAACCACTGAGCTATCTTGGCATCTCCAGTAAGTCAAATTTTTAAGTAACATTGGCAGTTAAAAGATAAAAAATCATTAATATGAACCAAATGTTTGATAAACATCTTTATGTTTATCAGTTCAATGGCCATGAAACCCCTTTAGCTCAAATACTACAAGAGATTTGAGATCCATTAAGAACGTATTTTTCTAGTAATAAACCAAGGGACATGTCTATAATCTTCAAAGTCAAATGCTGTATGTTTCAACCCTGCCTCTGTTACTCAACATGAGACTATAATCACTTGGCTTCATTTCTGAGAGCCTCAGTTTTCTTACCAGCAAAAGGAAGAAAATACTATCTACTCACGGGGCTGCTATAAGAATTGAATGAGATAATATACATAAAGCATTTAAAATAGTGGCTAGGACTTGCAAAAGCTGAATATAAGCTGTTGCTCTTAATCGATACCTTATTCATTTAATCATTCTATTCCCCAAAAGGATCTGGTAATGTAAGATCATTCATATAGTGGACATATAGTCAATTATTTTACACGACTGCACTATTCATTTCTCTACATAAAAATTAGGGAGCTGATATTTCAGAGTCCCCGAGCTCTGAGTGCTGGCCCTCAATTTTAGTACAGATCTCCATCAAGCAAAGGAGAATGAAGGGTCAAATCACCCCAGAAACTGCCAACGTCCACCTGGCTTGTAAATTAACGACATTTGAGTCAAACTACAGCCCCTGGGGAGCACTTGTGAAAGTCTGATTTACAGAAGCATTGATGTTGGTGTTTGGGGGGTGGTTGTGCCAGGGTTATCTCTGGGAGAGCTTGCTACAGCTAAAAGTCCAGCAATTTTTATTAAACTCTGTTCAATGTCAACTTTTTTAAAAAAACAGCATCTAGAAACCACACTGGCAGTGACTATTTAAACTTCCCAGTGGATGCCAAGAGTAATGAAAGGATACTTAAATGACCATTTTTTGAGCAGAGCCAACAGCATGTGGCCTAATTTCCCAAATATATGAAAAATTCTATGTGTCTTTACAAGAATATCAGAGTTCGATATGCACCATTCAGAAAGCAAACGCCACTCGGCGGGGGTGGGTAGCACTTTTCAAATTGAATCATAAGGTCCAGGTCTCACAGGGCCAGTTTCTCCTCCACTTCACTTCTGATTGACGTATAAGAAGTGATAAGTGGACAAGACGATGAAAAATTGATACAGCTCAGCCACGGATGAATCCAAGAAATGAAAACACCAGCGTGCTGAGGGTTTTCCTTTGGTTAGTTCCATTACAGTCTCCCGAGGTAGGAGTGATTTGCACATTTTCTAGATGAGGGAAGGAAAACTCAGAAAGAGCAAGTTCCTCACCCCGGAGAGGAGGTATGAGAGTCGGTGCCTGGCTTTCCTCCATCGGCCCCCGTGCTCTGCTGGTGGCCATCCCTCTGCAGCCACCACAGTTCCACTCCTGAGCCCACTGGCTTCTGACAGGCTAAGGCAATGCCAGGCTGAGCCAGAAGGTGAGAGAAAGCGTTTGGGAATTGTTCCCCATCTGTAAGTTCTGAAGGGTGCTCATGACCTCTACCTATGGCTCCACGTCCTGTAGGAAGCCCATCTCCGCTCGTTAAGGCTCCCACTGGGTCCTGATAACTCTCTTCTCTCCCTTTGTCCCTCCAGACGTTCCACAGATGCTTCGGCTCTCTTTTAGTTCCCTTAACTCTACCCACACCTCTGTCAACAATGCCTTCATTCAACTCCCCTCTGACCCCTCAGTGTGCACGTGTCATCCATTATCTCACCACCTGAGCTTTCCCTACCCGGTGTACACACATCCACACACTTATACACACACGCAGAGCGGGGCCGGTCCAGGCCTCCACTCCCCCTACTAGTTTCCCTCACTCCCCACATCTAAACTTTTTTCCAGCAATGACAGTATTTCTGAATACACTCAGGCCTCTCCCGGCTTTGTCTCTGCTAGTCTCATGACTGCCTAGAGGTCTCATTTAAGCCTGGCCTACTACACACAAGCCTTCCCTAATTGCCACTATCTTAAAATCATCGCTCCTTTATTTTGTTTTCTTCATCACTTCTTACCATTCACTTATTTTATTTTATTTTTTATTGTTTTTGACAGAGAGAGTGAGAGAGAGAGCGATACAGAGATAGAGAGAGAACTGAACTAGGGGAGCTCCCAGTTCAGCATATGGGTCCACACGGGCCGGGACCGGGGCTGGGATTTGATCCTCGGTCCCCGGTGCTGCAAAGTAAGCGCTTAAGCCACTGAGCCATCCCAGCTTCCCCATTGCCATTCACTTATTTAGGAATTCATCAAACAGTATTTACTGAGAGCCTACCATATCCCAGGAAATCTGTTTAGGTGCTTGGGATATTGTAGCAAGTCTGATCCACATGGCCCCTACTTTTCTCTTCTTCCCTTTTTCAACTCAAATATTGAATATAAGGGACTTCTAGCAGTCAGATGCCATCTCTTCTACAAATCTTTGGGCGGTGTTGAACACATCGTCGATGCTAAATAGTTGACGGATAAAAAAATGATTGATGGATAAAAGAACAGCCTCTGGAGGCATCTTCAGGACCAGCACAAAAGCTCCCAAGACTAAGACTTTTCAGTAATTTGCTGAGAAAATTCACAACAATGTTGCTCATTAAAAAGAGAATTAAGGACAATAATGTTAGCTGGGGTTGCTGAAGGTGAGGTGAAATGAGCATTCTCGTGGGGTAAGGGTGTGCTGTATGTCCTTCTGTATGGTAATTGGCTGAAACACCAAGAGGAAGCTTGTGACTGAGCTAACAACCTTCCATAAACAAATTCAAGGAACATAATTAAGGATGAGCCCACAGATAGTTACAAGTACGTTAATGGATAATCTGTAATTTTAAACATGGTAATAACCTATGTGTTCAACAACAGAAAGTTGGATTAATCAATTAAGGCACACCATATAATGAAATATTGCAAATGATTAAAGATAATGTCATATCATATACTTCATGACATGAACATATTCACAATATATTATGAATATAATATATATGATATGTAACATAGCATATATGTTATATAATATATAATATAACTGAAAAAAGAGGATACAAAGTTATATGTAGAATAACCCAGTTTTTCCTTTTAAAAAGTTTTGGTGTATGTAAAGAAAAATGTCTAAAATAGCACAGTCCAACAGAAATATAATACAAGACACATATACAGTTTTAATGTATCTAGTAGCCACATTAAAAAAGTAAAAAGAAATAGGTAAAATTCATGTCATATTTTAATTAACCAAACCTACACACAAAAAATAATGCAGGTATAGAGAGTAGAAATCTATATGACGATTTTTACTTTTTTCTCCTTTTTTTTTAATTACTATTTAAATTTTTACTATTGACATATACTACTTCTGTAATATTAAAAGTAAAGTTGTTTTCAAATATTAAGAAAAGGGATGTGTGTGTGTGTGTGTGTGTGTGTGTGTGTGTGTGTTAGCTCATTGTGTCTGCAATTCACAGACTCTATGCTTCCTAACTAGGAAAATGCCCTCCTTTCTTCCCCTCCCTTGACATATTTTGAACAGCTACCTAGCTTCTGCCCTTGGGCATGGAAGAGTCACATTTGTTGCTCTTCAGAGTCCTCGCTCAGCCGGCCTCCGCCTTCCAGTGGGGAGACCCAGATCTATCAGGACTCCAGGCGCTGTTTTAGCAGCTCTCCTGGGCTTGTGGGAAGGCATGGAATAGAACCAAAACTGCTTAATTTGAGGTTAATTAAAAAGCGACGACAAGCCTTAATCTCCAACTCGCCACCAGACTGTACACGCTGACTGCAGCTGCAGCCATCTGCAATAAACCTATTGAGAGAAATTTTGACCAGAATGCAATGAGTCTGTTGGTGACTCAGACACAGCTGAGAGGCAAGATCAAAGAAATAAATCCAGGTGTAATACCAGGAGAAAGGAGACCTGGAACAGAGAAAGCAAAGGAGAACGTGTCACGTCTGATTTCTGTACTGACCTAACACAAAAAAGAAATCACTGGATCCCATGGACCAAGAAGCTGAAAGAACCAAAGGCGAGGATATCAGTCCATTGGACTGAGGACTTGGGAGAAATAGGAAAGCTCTCCCTCTACTCACCACGGGTGGGGTTGCCCTGGAAATACACTGCATGTGCTGAGGCCTCTGGCCAGCCGGTTACAGCGCCAGAAGTGAGCTGCAGCAGAGGCTCACTAAGGGGGACAAGGGTGATAGCTCCAGTGCGGCAGGTCCCTGCACATGTAATTCATCAAACAATTCTCACCGTGATTTTAGAAGGTGAATAGGTTTGTTTTCTCCATTTTAAAGAAGACAAGGCTAAATCTCAAAGAGGTAGCCTACCTTGCAAAAGGCTATGCCAAATTCGAGTTGGACCCAGATTTGACCACAGGCTAACTCCCTAATGGAGGCTCGACACCTCAGGTAACTCCCCCTCAAGCTTTGAGGCAATGGTGAGGAAGTGATAAAGGTGAAAAGATAATGGTAAAGTTCATAAAGAGGATGGAAAGAGAAAGAGACTAAAATTCCCCCAAGAGGATCTAACTAGGAAGTCAGGTGGCCTAGTAAGACTACTGCGAGGTGGGCGGCCATTGTGCACCACTGTCCTAAATGTCCCTGTGTATGTGCCCTTCCTGGCCTCGGTGACATGGAGAACATGTTCTCATTCTTCGAGAATTAACCAGGGTCCCTCGGCACCTCCTTGGCAGAGCCCCCCCAAACCTCCTGGTGAGACTGGCACTTTGTTTATATTAACAAAGCGGGTTGCACTGGGAAGGAGATGACTTTGGTGTGAAGGTCTGTCATATGAAAAGAAAAGGAAAAGAAGTGGGAATCCTAACCTGAGGAAGAAACAAAATGAAGAAGGGAGGGAACCATGACAGCTGTTGTCAAATTGTCAATGAGCTAATACGTAAGGTTTTAATCCATGTATTTTTTCCCTAAAGCCCTTTGGAAGAAGACAAAACATTCATGTGTCCATTCCCTAGATCGTGAGAGTGCTAAGGAAATAGGAGTGAGCAAGACCAGGTCCCATTCTGCTGTGAGGGTGCATCTAACTAACAGGGATGCCAGAGTTATAATAAAAGATCACACAAATGAATGGGAAATTAAGACAAGTGTTCCAAATAATGGGTAAGTGAGAGTTGATGATTTTTGTCCAAGATACACAACTGGAACCAATAAGAATACACAAGGAATAAGCTTCAGGTCATTATTTGGAGGAACTTCCCAACAATTCACACACAGACGTGATCCCACGAAGGAGCCCTCTTAACTCTGGGCATTGGATGCACCCGGGCCGAGGTCCAGGGACCCAAGGGTGCAGCCCTGAATGACTCCTCAAGTCTTGTCCAGCGCTTAGAAACTATGACGCCATCATTTTAAACAAAAAAAACAACAACAAAATTTTTTTCAGATGGTAATTAGAATTTGCTAGATCAAATTCCCAGGAAAATTAGGAAGTTTGTTCAGAGAAGAATCATTTTCTATGTTTAGAGGAGTCAAGCAAACCTGAGTCACCTGAACGGCTCAGCAGCACTAACACACTTCTGTGTTACTCACAGCTCTGGAAGCTTACTGAGGACTGGAGCTGAGGGTCTTGCTCACCACTGACTCATCCGTGCATGGCCCATTGCATACAGTAAATGCTGGTTAAAATGAACAAATGAATACCGTGCTACCGGGCACTAGTGTAAACGTGTATATATACATGTCGATCACTAAGTAAAAATATTCGTCTACTGTTACAAGCCTTATAATTGAAATTTTGTGAAAAATTAATGAACCCAGAAATCAGTCAATCACTTGCCTCCTGATTAATAGCAAGGGTCCCTTGTCCAAGCAGCCACTTAGTTACATTAAAAATTAATAATTTCTACAGAATAAAAATAGTCTTCACAAAGCACATCATGGGTTCCACTTTTCATAAGCAATTAAGTAATGCAGAAAGATTAAGAATCTATATGTAAGTGAGAATTCCATGAACTTATCCTCCAAATCATCATTCATTTACAAACCATTTCTCTTCTCAAATTTTCAGTTATTTAACCAGGAAATAAGTAGTTCTGAAAACAGGATAAATAACATTAATAGGTTGTCATATTTTGGTTAACATTTGCAGGCTAACACAATGTGTTTTTGTTAAAGATTTGAGATATGCTCTTCCTTCTGTGAAATGAAGAATACATTAGAGAAGATCAATACCAAACCGAGGCACCATATGTAAAATGTTAAGGGTCTATTCACTGAAAAATTATGAACCATGCTATAGAGAATTTAGCCAGGTCAGAGCTAAATTAAATTATTGATCTACATTCATTTTCCCTCTTTCTATATGACTATCTCCTGGTTTCTTATAATATATGTTATTGCCTACATAGTAAATGAATCACCTTATTCTAGGCCCAGTATGTCTGCTGACTGACAGTTTTCTAAAATTAATTGTTATTTTGGTAGCATTCAGATTTAGAAATTGAGCTCCCCTCACAGAAACATCTAATGTTTAACAAAATTTATAAGTTTTTGTAACATGAACTCAAAGGGAGAGTTATGTTTATATTTTCCAGTGCAAAGAAAAATGCAATGTTACTTTCCTTAACATCATTTCACCACTTTATGGTTCTTGATACATTTCACTAATGAGGCCAAAATGAATTCACTTGGCTTTTTAAAAATGACTTAGCTGTATTGCTAAGCCAAGTGGTGCAATCAACACTCGGTGAATTGAAATCTTCTAAATTTTCAGACGTGTATCTCCCTCAGGATGTGCCATCTCAAATTCTGTAAGCAGTTTTACCAGTTGCTTTGGTGATTCCTTTAAACAGAAAGAACTCTCATACCCAACCAGCCGCCAAAGTGACAAAAGAATGTGTCTTAAATTGGGCTTTTCTCTGACATGATGAAAAGGGAAAATAGGTAAATATTTTGTAAGAAATGTAAAGCCCACAGACCCTTGCTAATTCGTGAAAAAGGAAGCTGACATAAGAGTTCTTGGTAGAAATGATCCTTGATTTAGGGCTGTATTTAGCCAGTAACTTTTGCCCGCTGGGAAAATATTTTCTCCTTAACGAAGTGGTATCAGACTCTGAGGCCTCTTCATTTTCTCTAATGGAGATACAATCATACTGACTCGTGCTGCAGATGAAGCAGAACTTATCCCTAATGCGAAGTTTGAACATTTGTCTCAAAACACTGTTAAATGCGGTTTTAGAGGCTGACAGGTAAAAAAAAAAAAAGTGAACTCACAAAATGCCTGCCTCCCTCCAGTGGAGAAAAGGGTCGCTGCTTTTTCTTCACACTGTCACTGTGAGCAGCTCCAGGCATGAGGGGCCCGACCCACAGTTTCACACAAATGCCAGTCCCTGTCGCTGGGGCTAGGGGATCCCAGCCTCACTGCAGGCCTCGGGGACTCTCTTTCTCTACAGGTCGAGCGCCCTTGGCACTAGAAATCAATGTGATCCAACAAAAACTCCAGGAGAAAGTTAAACACCAGCATCAGAAATGTCTCTGGTGTGCTCGTCTCATCCCACCGTGTTTCTGCCAGGTGGTAAGAAGCAAGGAGGAAAACGGAGCAAGTAAGAGCTAGAGAGAGAAAAACATCAAAGAACTGTAGAAATGGAGAGTGAAACATGGGCAAGACCTCAAAAAGGAAAAGAATCAGGCATCCGACTGTGCAGAAGTGGAGGTTGCTGTCTAGGAGCCTCCAGACCTGACCAAAGCTCGTCAATACCTCAGGATGTCACTTCACCGGGTTTGGAACGCCTGGGCCTTGGTGTTTTAGATGCAGAGTACAGAATCCATTTCTCAGGAGTTGCACTTCATTCACTAACCTCACAGGACCAATGCATAAAATCAGGATGTCCAATAGAAGTCTTCCGTTTGCAACGCAACTGTCACACGGATGTCAGAATGAACAGTACGTTCCTTTCCTGAAGGTGTACTCCATACAAAACCAAATCCTAAGCAGACAGCACTTTGATGTGAAAGGAAGCTGTACAGGGGGACATCATCTGGTGGGCTGATGTTAAAGGGCATGGGAGGACAGAGTCACCCCTGGGAGAGAATGTGCCCGGTACGCTGGCCGCAGCGCTCTGGACTCACCGCTGTAACAGGAACTCTCTTGCCAACAGAAAAGCAGCCCCCCAAGTTCCTCACCGGAGTCCCACCCCTCCCAAGAGAACTACATGTGCATTTCCATCACCAAGTAACTGCAATCTGTACTGAAAAACCTGCATTGTTTTTCTCATAGCTAATTAAAATGTGTTCATTGTAACAAAGGAACACATGAAAATAGACTAGGGGAAAAAAAGGTATTCTGTTTCTTCCACCGAGAAAATTACAGGTGGATAATCTTTCAGTCTCGATATATACAGCTCCGGTTGACCATATAAAATCTCCCTTCTGCAGATAAAAAACAGTCGATTATCAGTAATCCCACATGTGCCCATCTAACAGGCATTAACCGTCTTAGTGCTACCTTCTGCCAGCAGTACTTGCAAGAAATGCGATGGGTGCTTTAATGGTCTACATATGAGCCTATATATCGGCCCAAGATGCAAAAACCGATATATTGGCCCATTGCACTAAAAGGGTTAAAGTAGGATCACTCCTTAAATTCTGCTTTGTTACCTGTCACAAAGTAATACCATCAGGGATATTCTTGTACACATTTCTTTGCCAAAACCGTCGATTATTTCCTTAGGGAACAGTGCTAGGTCTAGAATTATTGGGTCCAAAGAAATACACACACCCACTCATTTATATATTGCCTACGGCTTCTTTCACCCAATAAAGAGTTGAATAGCTGAAACAGAGACTAACCAAGCGCCTACCATATCTAGTCTCCGATTCTCTCTAGAAAAAGGGTGCCAAGCTAGAGTCCACAGTTAGAGACACAGAATTCACCACAGGACACCATCCACAATAGGACATATATTTCACAATAGAAAACGGACTCCATTTGTAGAGAATTCACCATGGTCACAAGCAAATCTCTATCATTTAAAATCTTTTCTACCTTTTAGCATTTGCTAATCAGTCCAAAGGTTCTATGTAATATAATTTCACTTGTCATTAGAATAGTATTAAATAATACTATTAGAGAACTGTAGCTCCATTCTTTTTAACTACAGAAATTACTTTAACCTAAGATATCAGTGGGAACCAAATCAAACAAAATGATGTTATAAAAATTCCTTTCTTGCATAATTACCTATAATAAACATAAATAAACTTGTATCTTAAACAATTAATATAAAACTTGATCATTAGATATAAAGTTTAAAAGTTTATTTCTTGGGCTTCTGATTTAAAACAGCTAAGAATTTTGCTCTATTTATTTTATTTTATTTTAATATTATTTTTGTTTTATTTAAGTTTATGTTTTATAGACCTTGGGTTCACAGCTAAGAATTTTAGATTGGATTTCCTTTACTCATGAGCAAGACTCGAAACTTGGCTAAGGAAAATACACATTGAACTTTTTATTGTAAAAGAATCATGCAGGCCACATCTGAATTTTTATAAATTCCTTGTTAATTATATTTTAATCTACATGACTATAACATATGCTAGAAAACCATCCAAATAAAAACCCTATGAGACGGCTTTAGTGCCATTACTTTAAGAGTCATTTAAAAGATTTTCTATGGGATAAAGATTGGGTAATTTATCATGGTTTTTATGCCACTTTAATCTGCTCCCTCTTCCCATTGTAAAATAAATATTGGTTTTAAAATAAATGGTTCTGCCCAGGTTTTGATGAGAAAAATTGCCCTGTAAATCACAAGCTCACTTGTGCCAAATTCTAAGTCCAATGTTAAATCTAGCCCATTCTGATGAAAAATAAGTCAATTTTATAGAATAAAACCAAAGTAAGACAATTTCTTAAGTATATTATCAATGCTGCAATGTAACAATCTTGAGATAGGAGCTTCTCCAACCTCTGTTTTTTAATTCTCAAAATAACCACTGGTTGATACCAAACTGATCCTTCACTTAAACTCTTTTACAAGGTATCCTTAACCATAGTTTTTACTATATTCTCTCCAACTCCAATATACAAATTATGTAACTAAAAATAAATATAAGCAAATCTGAAAGTTCTATGATAACATCTTTATCAATCACATTTTTTCATATTCAGTGGGCCAAATCAGTTTAAAATCCCCTTTCTTAAAATATTTCACAGAGCTCTGAGAAACTGGGACTATACATATTTTCCCAGCACAGTGGGTAAAACACGTTGGAAGATATGAATGGCTTAAGTAAGCAGTGCTTTGCAAACTATCTGTGATAGACGAGTTGACTGTACTTTTCATTTTTAGTATGTTGTGGGTTGATGATACACTTGCAAACCACAATAAAAACTGAATTTGGATATTGTGGCAAGGCCAAGTTGCTTTAAGGTTTCTACACCATCACTGTACGATAGAAATATAATGTGAGCCACACGTGTAATTTCAAACTTCCTAGTAACCACCCAAATACTACAAAAAGAAACACAAGAGATTAATATTAATAGTATCTTATGTAACCCAACATAGCCACAATCTTATGATTTCAACATGTAATCAGCAAATATGAAAATATTACTGAGATATTTCATTATTCTTTTTTTTTAATATTGTCTTTGAAATCTGGTGTGTGTTACACCTGCAGCACATTTCTGTTCAGACTGGCCACATCTCTGTACTAAAGAGCCACAGACCTTACTTTAAATTCAGCACGTCCCTTTCCACACTTGAGTAGGTCGGTCTAAACCTCTGCTCCCTTCAGAATGGCATCTCTAAGTTTCTATTCCATCATTTTCTGCCTGATGTTGTATAACTGAGGGCTCCATTCCAGAAAAGACCAACACCTGAGGGTACGGTGGGAGGCAGGTGGTGGAGGGGGGAGGAGGCATTAAATCTATGGTGATGGAAAGAGAGCTGACTCGGGTGGTGAGCACACGTTGCAACACTTAGACAGTATGATGTAGAATTGTACACTTGGAGCCTATGTAAGTTTTACCAACCATTGTTACCCCAATACATTTAACAAGAAAAAAAAAAAAGCTAAAGAAATTACCAAAGTCAGGTTGTGGCTAACTTTAGCCTTCCTTTCAAGATGGGGATCACCATTAAAAGGGGATAAATGCAGAAGCCCCTCTGCTAGAAGCAATCACTGCACTGAATAAAGTTGGCTTATTTCCCCTCCCATCCATGTTTTCTAAAATTCATTTAAGAAAGAAAGAGAGAAGGGGGAGGGCCCAGAGCAGTCTCTATAGTTGTGACATAGTTTCATTCCACGTAGGTGGATGTAGGACTGTGGGGGGCAGGAACCAAACCACAGGCCTCTGGCATGGGAGGAGAGAACCTTCCCCGTCATCCTGGTGGTTACCAGTTGCACCGCAGTTCAGAATAAGGGTTTGCACGGGCCAGGACTGGGATTCAATCCCCAGACTTTGCAGTTGCAAGGCAAACATTCAACCTGCTGAGCTACCCCAGCATCCCCCCACCCATGTTTTTATATCTTGTCCACAGATTATATTTCTAAGCGTTTATGTAAAGTTATTATTGAAGTAAAATATGTTTGAACCTTACAGAGATGTGTGCAGTTAATATAATTCAGTTTATACAAATCCTTACCTTTTTCCAATGGCAACTATAGAAACGGAATCTCACACCTTTTTACCCTCCAACTCTATGATCTATGTCACTGGGCTCCATACCACCTACTCACCTGGATAATTCTTACTCATTATTTTAAGCCACAGTTTAAATGTCACTTCTTCAGGAAATCTTTGTTAATCTGCTCTTTGCCCTAATAAGATTATGTTCCCTGTTCAATGTTCTAACCTTCCCTCTACTGCACTTATCATAATTGTAAATTTATTTTTGTAACCATTTGTTTAATGTCCATCTCTCCTGTGGAAATAGACGCTAAGACCAGCACAAGCGCAGATGTACATAAGTCTTTGTTGGATGAGTGATTAACTTTCTATTCCAGGAATCCAGTCTCCTACACAACCCAGCCAGACATCATGTGACATGGTCTCTTGTGACATGAGCTTAGAATGTGTATACCATATAAACATGTTGGGCAATCTTATTTATTAGAGTGCTTGTTTTCAAACATATCACCATTAAATTATTCATAATACCTTCTTTTGAACTTTTATTTTATAGTGTATCTATATTTATTCCCCCTTTTGTTTCTAATACTGTTTGTGTTCTCTATATATATATCTCTGATCAGGGTTGCCAGATGTTCATGTGTTTGTTTACTCTTTTCTTTTTTAAGATTTTATTTTATTGTTTGAGAGAAAGTAAGACAAAAAGAGAGAGAGAAAGAGAAGAGAGGAGGGCCCAGAGCGGTCTCCATAGTTGTACATCATTAACTGTGACATGGTTTCATTCCCCACAGGTGCATGTGGGGCCATGCATGGTGGGAACTGAACTGGGGGCCTCTCGCATGCGAGGCAAGAATCTTCATGGCTGAGTCGTCCCTGTGGTTACGGGTTGCTCCACAGTTCAGCATATGGGTTCGTACAGGTGGGGGCCAGGATTCCATCCCCGAACCTCTCGATTGCAAGGCAAGCTCTCAAACACTGAGCTATCCCAGCACCCCCTGCTTAGTCTTTCAAGGAATCATCTTTTGCTCTGTTGATCTTCTCTGCTAGCCCTTTGTATTCTGTTTCACTTGGTTTTATAATATTTTGTATTATCCCTTCATTTTATTTTGATTTACTCAGCTTCTCTATTTGTACCTTTTTTGGTTGAATGCTTAACTCACTAATGAACATTCTTCATTCATTTCTAATATATGCACTTGTGAATCTATCAATTTCCTTCTATGTACCTCTTTAATTGTCCTACAATATTTAAAATAAAGTATCTAATAATGACTGTCATCACTTTTCTTTGATTCCAGGATTATCTAGAAGTACAATTTTGAGTTTCTAAATGTATGGAGTTTTTTATGTCTTTTGGTTTCTAGCCTCATAATTATTTTTCTCTGAGATAACAAATATAATTAATATAATTTTTACTCAACAATGGTAAGGATTTCTATATATGTATATTCCCCACTGATAGAGTTCAAAGTTCTATATATGTCCATTTGATCAAGCTGATCAGTTACATTATTTAAATCTTCTTTATCCTTTCTATTTGTTTTAGTTTATGTGATTCAACAGTGTCTGAGAGAGAGGTTTTAAAACTGCCCAATTATAATTAACTATGTTCTCAATACCTCAAGGCAATTCTGTCAATATTTACTTTATATATTTTTGAAATGATTCTACTAAGTAATAATGTAGGTTCAGGATTAATATAGCTGCTTGGCGAATTGTTATTTATCACTAAATAATTACTCTGTGACTGCAATAATACTTCTATAAAGTACACTTTGTCTGATAGCAACACAGTGTCACCAGCTTTCTTTTGAAAGGTATTTGCATGGTATATTATATTAATTTCCATCTATTTTCTTCCAGTCTTCCCATACCATTATCCTCAACAGGTGTGTCCCTTGTAAACAGTTTGTAAAGAGAATATAGCTATTTACCCCTTTCTCATCCAACTTAAGAATCTTTGTTGACAGATAAAATGAATCATTTTCATATTAGATGTGATTCTTGGTATTTATGTAGCCTAATATAATCATATTGATCTACAATTTCCCAAAAGTCATGGATTATCTAAATGTACCCAAAACTTCACAGCACAGCAAACATTGCTGCCTCTAGCTTAGAGTCATAATTTAGCTATTCCCAATAAGTTATTTAGACACTTTAGCAAACCATATTATCTTATGGATATAAGGTAACAAATCCTTATACAAATGACACACATACAAATAAATCCCAAATTAGGGTGGCTGATCAATTACTCGGCTTCCTTACATATACCACGAACATGAAAGAATCCATTTGTCCTCTACCTCTGAGGTTTCTGTACTTCCATCTCCCCAGCGTTTCTTTTTTCATTTCTACCAGATGCAGCCCTGTCTGCCTCTTCCTTTCCAAAATTTCTTCTTCCCTGACCCAGTCTCTCCTCATATTTTACCCAGACAACTGCATTAGTCCTTTTTCTCTCCCTGATTTCATTTTACTACCTTCCATTCCAATTCACTCTCTCATTAAATGAGGGCCTAGCATTATTAAGATATTTAAACTTTACCCTGAAGATCAGTGTTTCTCAATCTTAAAACGAAAGGCACAGTCTCATAGTTCCAAACATTCTGTGAGAATTTTTTTTAATTTGTAGCTTTATCCAATTAACATTCTAAAGAATCTAAATGAAGATCTGATAATTGAGCTGCGCTTTCCAATAGTAGCGCCTAAGCTTCTCCCTCCCCCACCCCCTTCAACTCTGTTCTGTTCTCAGAGTAACTGCACCACACAATCATCTAAAGTGACAGCTTTGAACTTACCACGAGTCAGTAGCATATCTGGCTGTTCGGTTGGCATGTACTAATTCTAAAATTGGCCCACAGTTGCCATTGTGCTATTCAGTGGAGATGATTTGCAATTGAAATAGCCTGTCATCGAATAAGGCTTTAATTTATTAAGATATTTAATTAATGGAGACTTTGATATGACATCATAAAAACTCACAGTGTGGCAGAATAATGGTCTATTTTAATTGTTATGGGCTAATGAGAAAAGAACAAAGGCAGAATTAATATGTAAATTATGTGTTTAGATCAAAGAAAAGCTAAATGATATTATGGAACATTGTACAAAAGAAGGTTCCCCAACTTTTTCAAACAGAGAAAAGTGGCGGGAGAATTGACTTATCATATGGCTGAGTGGTAAAGGCATGCTAAATTAAAAGAGCCTTTGCCTTGGTAGTCAGTCACTTTATTTATTCATTATTCATTTAGCAAAAATGTGCTAAACACTCAATCAATAGCAAATGCTAAAACACTCTTCTAGGCACTGAGGATGTGGACGCACATAAGACGGACAAAATCCCTACCCTCACAGTAGTTATGTCCAGACAATAAACATAGGAACACAATTTTATAATACGGTATCAGGTCCTATGAAGGAAAGTCAAGCAGGAAGAGGAGACAGAGGATGATGGGGAGGGGATCGGCTGTTACAGGCAGGTGGCCAAGGAAGGATTGCCCGGGGACATCAGAAGTGAGCAGCAGAACCCTAAGCTTAACGAGGAATATGGCCGAGAAATATCAGAAGAAAGAGATGTCCAGACAGACGCAACAGCAAATTCAGGGCGGCTGAGATGAGAAGAAGCTTGACACACATGAAGAATAATGAAATGACTGGTGGGACCAGACCAAGGGGAGAAAGCGGGAGCGAGAGATGCGACGAGGTGAGAAAGACACATCTGAGACCAGGTTCAATTCTGAGGAAGATGGGCTGGTACCACAGGGTTCTATACAGTCCATG